>PVJA010029928.1:14203-26329 GCA_004027025.1 Myocastor coypus
ATGCTTGTGGGCACATACAGGCTGGCAGAAACCTAGAATGCTCTGTTTGCCTCTGAGTCAGCTCAAAAACTAATGTGCTTTTCTGTTAATACAAGCTGTTGCTTATAGTGGCAGATTTTCCATAGCTGACTGAGATGGAGAATGTAGGAACAGTTTTACTTTACCTTTTGCCTGATAAGTAACTGTAGAATAGGAATATACTTATAGTTACTTTCCTTGTTGCTAAGATAAAATCCTTCACAACTAGAGTTGAAGGAGAAAAGATTTATTTTGGCTCACAGCTTGTAGAGGTTTAGTCCAAAGGGTGACAGGGCAGAGAGGCCTGCAGATTAGAAACAGTTTGTAGCAGACATAAGATAGCCAGAGCAGCAAGTACACAAGTCTTGACTATAGCTTTCTATCCTTTATATCTCAGGCATGCCATCTTTAAGGGGGCACACCTTTAATTCTAACATCACACCATGAAGCAATCCCAGCATCACATCCTTGATGCCAGCAACACAAACCCAACCAATCATGTCCAAAAAATCCTACCTAGGACCACATGAGGCTTTGAGGGGACGCCTAGATGTAAGCCGCAAGAACACTTTAAAAAGTGGTTAGAGATTTATTCAGAGCTAACTTGCAAAACTAGAATTAAACCAATTTTATTAACTTTTTCCTTTGCTGTTTTGCTACAACTGGCAAATATCACTTGCACTTTATCTTTCTGTAATAATTGAGATTTATGAACTTTGTTCAGATATGTATTAATATTATGCATGTTTGCACTACAGCAATACATGAATTTTAAAGCTTTAAGGCATAACCAAGTAGAAGAGATCCTGAGTTATCTTTATAATGAGACCTTATATAATTCCCAGATAGCAGAAACTTCAGTAAGATGGCACAGGTTCAAAAGATAGAAAGCTAATTACATTTGGATGCAATGTAAGGCAGTATTGGGGACAAGAAAGCTGCAGGAAGCAAAGGTGGGAAACGTCCTGGTGTGGGGTGGTGCTCTCTGATCTCTGTACTTCTCTAGAGATTCTTCCTGTCTGCTGTGCCCACTCATGGGTACTGGAGTTGAAACAAGGGCATTTGTAGTGGGCTACAGCCTCACCACTTTTTTATTTTGAGACAAGTTCTCATTAAGAAACTAAGTTGCCCAGGCTGGCCTTGAATTTGTGATTCTCCTGTCTCAGCTTCCTCCAGTGCTGGGATTATAGGTGTACACCACTATATCCAGCTCATTTTATCCCAAACTTACCCTGGCAAGCTTTCCATGCCACCAGGCCACCAAAACTGTTCTTATCATGCATGGAATGGTCCCTGCCCACTTGTCTGCTAAATTCAGTGAGTAGCCCATTCTTAGACCAGATCTTACTTCATTGGCCATTTTTGACCCAGCGGGGTGCTCTCTTCCTCTTCTCCTTCAGGTCTCCTCCACTTCCCTGAACCTGTCATATGATTATCTTTTCCCAGGAAAGTTGTTTGAGGACTCACTTCTCTGTCACTTTCAGAATTGAAGTGGAGGCCTTTGCACTGAGCTACTTCTTTAGTCCTTTTGATTTTGAGACAGGCTGTCACTAGACCACTGAGTTGCTGAGGCTGGACTAGAATTTGCAGTCCTCCTGCCTGAGCTTCCCTGAGTACTGAGGTACAGGTATGTGCCACCATACTCAACTTATAGATTTAACTCCTTTTTTTTTGTACTTCGGGTCAAACTCAGGATCTTACACTTGCCAGGTAGGTGTTGTGCTGCTGAGCTATATCCCTGGCCCCCAAAGATTTAATTCTGAACTATCACTATTACTTCCTCAGCAGTCTCACCTCTGTCACACTTTTAAATGCCATGCCTTATGCAATATATAATCTCCATATTAATATTTTGTGGAGGCATTGGCCTGAACTATAGACTGCTATCCAGTTGTTTGCTAGCCTTGTCAGACACCTCACACTTAAAGCACCCCTCATCTGCTTTCATATGGTGACGTTAATGACACCTCCATCCTTCCTGCTCTCCCAAAAGAAACTTGGCATTATCCTCAATTCTTGGGCTTTTTTTTTTTTTTTTTTTTCATGCCTTATTTAGAACCTAACAGCAGTTTTTGGGGGGCATGCTTTGAAAATATTGCACGTTTGAGCTTCAGCTGGCCACTTCTGATCACCTCTTCTGTTGTCATCCTGGTCTAAGGTGCCATCATACCATGCAGCAGCCCCTTAACTCCTATTTGAGCTCCTCGTTTCATCTTTGCCTGCCTTCAGTGCATATGCTCCTTGACTTGCCATAGGATCATGTCCAGCAAACCACCATAAGGCAGAGATATCAGAAGTAGAAGTGAGTTCTGAATATCTAACCTATTGGACCTCATAGCATGTGGCACAGTATACCATAGGTTGTTGGTTTCACCTTCATGAAGGTGGGACTGGTGGAAGTTGCTGTTACTGTTCCTGTGCTGCCTGATATCTACAAATCTTGCTGGACTACATAGTATCAATCCAGGAAAAATCCAAATTCTAAATTCCATGTATGGTTTCTACTCAATACCTATCTTTTTGCACTATCAAAAGTCAAACCAAGCCGGGTGTGGTGGTGCACGCCTGTAATCCCAGCACTCGGGAGGCTGAGGCAGGAGGATCAGTGTGAGTTCAAGACCAGCCTGGGCTATAAAAGTGAGCTCAAGGCCGGCCTGAACTGCATAGTGAAACCCTGTCTCAAAAAGACAAAAAAAAAAAAAAAAAAAAAAAGAAGTCAAACCATTTTAAAGTTGGGAACTGTATGCTCTTAAGAAAGCAAGCAGAAATTTCCTTTTACACCTTGAAATCAGTTCATGTCTTTCATTTAAAACCTCTCATTAAACACTTGTCTTACTTAGAGCAAAAGTCAAATTCCATCCCCCGTGGCTTCAAAGGTGCTGTTCCTGTAACTAATGCCTCCCATCCTCTCTCTCTTATCTCATCCCCATCCTCTCTTTCGACCTCCACTCCAGCTTTCCCTCCTTGTGCATGTAGATGCTCCCTCTGCCAGGGGAACGTTTCTCCTAGGTATTTTGTGACTTGACTACTTAGCTTGCTCAACCCTGATAAAATGATACTTCCCTAGTGAGAAAGTCCTTGGTGGTGAGCCTCAGATTTCTGTGGTTCCCATCCTCACTCCCTGCCCACTGTCCCTCTGCCCTGGTCTCTCTTTTCCTAGTACTGTTACTTATTGTGTTTATTATCTGCTTGACCACCATAAGCCCATGGAGACAGAAGCTGAAGTGTTGCCTGGCACATACTGGACACTCTCCACTGTCTCTGCTGAATCATCCTTTCCCTTGCACTAACCTCCTGGCAACAGCTTGCTGGCCATTCATTATCTTGTTTTTGTCATCAGTACCTATCAGTGTTTTTGTGTTGTCAATAACTAACACCAAACTCTACAGTGTTCCAGGAATACAAAGGTGAGCAAGATAATTCTGGTACATAGAGTTAATGCTATGACTAAACAAAACACAGATTAATACTGCCTATTTAGTATTACTTTTTTCCCCTGCTGCCTTGTGCAAAGTGACTGTGGTTTTTATCTGTGCACTTTAGATGTCCAATATGAAGGATGTAACAGTTCACAATAAACAAGAAAAGTGATTAACATTCCAGACCTAGAGATTTAAGATGAAAGCGAAGTTTTGAGTTTGTTTGCTCTGTGCCTCCACCCTTTCCCACACATATCTGCAGGTATGAGATGGGGCAGCTGTAGGATGGTCAAAGGGGGAAAGGCTCTTACTAAGAGAGAGTGGACTAGGGTTACCTTTTGAGAGCTACTCCCCATGAGAACAAAAGGATGGAGGTGAGCATTGGAGAGGGACCATTAGAGCTGAGATGCAGAGACTGTTAAATGTAGGTGTTTTGATTGGTCATGAGCAAAGGGCCCAGTTGCCTGCTCATGGGGTAAGCAAACCTTGCCCAAACTTTAAAATATATATTTTAAAATTTTTATTGTGGTAAACTATACATAGTATAAAATTTGCCATCTTCACAGTTTTAAGTGAATTCAATAGCGAATATCAAATATATTCACACCATTGTTCAGCTAATTACCAGAACTTTTTCATCTTGAGGAAGGTAAACTCTGTACCCATTTCCTTCTCCTCTGAGCTCCCAGCACCAATCATTCTACCTTCTATCTATAAACTCATGCGTGGATCCTACAGTAGGTCCTTCACATGAGTGGAATCAATCATAGCTTTTGTCCTTTTGTGACTGGCTTATTTCCGGTAGCATCATGTCCTCAAGGTTCATCCATGTGATGGCATGTTTCCTTTTAAAGGCTGTTCATTTCTTAGAATGTGAAGTGCTTCGTATGTTATGGCTTTTTGCATCTGTACTTGAAGGTAACCTCACATTATGGTAAGGGTGATACCTCATTCCCTTTTGATTTAGTCACATTTAAGTATAACTGCTTTACATTTGTGTAGCAGTTGATTGTCAAAGCATGTTCACATTTATTATTGTTGTTATTATTATTATTACTATTGCTATTTTGCAGTATAGAGGATGGAATCCAGGGCCTCATCCATGCCAAGCAAGTGCCTGTTATGGTTTGTGTCTAGTTATCCCCCGAAGGCCTCATGCAATTATGGGGCAGGGACTTTTAGAGTTTGAGATTAACTCATGATCCACTGGGATTATGGGTGACCCACTAGGATTATAGGTCTTAATCTGCTGAGATTATGGGTGTGAGTGCTATACCCAATCTGAGGCTGATAGCCTAAATGTAACATAAGTGAGACAGAGAGACAGACTCTCTCTCTGTTGCCATTGTTGCTGTTCTATCACCATGAACTGATGCTCTATGCCCTGTGCCACTCTGCCTTGGAGCCAGCCAAGTATGGACTGAGACCTCCAGTAACAGTGAGCTAAATAAGCCTTTCCTTCCTTCATTTTGGGTGTCCAGTATTTGTTCCAGCAACAACAGAAGAGAAACTGAGACAGCGCCCTACTACTGAGCTATATTCCTGCCAAACACTAGCAGTTTTATTGAGGTGTAATTCACTCATTTAAAAGTATAGTTTCAGGGCTGGGGAGATAACTCAGTGATCTAAGCAGCTGCCTGGCAAGCACAAGGTCCTGAGTTTGATCCCCAGTACCATGTGCCATGCCAGTCCCAGAAGCCCAGTTGTGCCATGCCAAGCACCAAAACTGCGCATGGTGGTGCACACCTGTAATCCCAATGCTGAGGAAGCTGAGATAGGATCACTGTAAGTCCATGCTGCTTAGCTAGACCCTGTACCAAATAAATAAAAATTAAAAAAATACGTATAGAGTTTCAAAGTATGGTTCATTTAAAGTATGGTAAAAGTCTATGCAGTACACAGAATTGTGTATCCTTCACCATAGTCAGTTGTACAGCATTATAGTGGTTTCAGTCCATAGTCAGCTGGCTCCAAGGCAGGGCAGCATTATAGAGGGATATGGCAGATGAGATTGTATGTCCATGGTATAGCAGGTAGGATGCAGTGAGCCTTCTTCTCTCTTTTCTATGCTCTCATGTATATTTTGTATTATTTTGTTTAGTTTTTCTATCTTTTTATTAGTTTCTTTACATTCACTGATCACTTCATTTTACTCAGTACCACATGACTTACATCTTCTGTGAGCTTGCCCATACCTGCTCTGTTTTTTTAATATCCCATGGTATCATTTCAAATATTTTTTGTATGTGGGTTTTGGTTTTCCCCTTTCAAAGCCTAATGGACCAGCTGTGGGAGAGATGGAGTTTTTATTAGGTATTCTATTGGCTTATCTTCCATATTTGTGTGTGTGTGTGTGTGTGTGTGTGTGTGTGTGTGTGTGTGTGTGTGTTGAGGCTTGTGAGTTGATTATAGCAGAAAACTCTGTTTCTAGTATGAATCTCTTTAGTTTGTCTCCTTCCCAGTGGTGTCCTCTGGACATGGCTAACCTATGGTTTTTGCCTTGTTTTAAGATATAACTTCTTCCGGGGCCCAGTGGGATGGCTCAGTGGTCTAAAGCGCCTGCTTCGGAAAGCTTGGGCGGCTGCAGGGACCATGGTTCGATCCCTGGCACCACACGCTGCGGCAGCCCTGCCCTTAGGGCAGGCTGAGCCGGCCATAAAAATGAGTGAATAGACAAACAAAGGTTCTGAAACAAGAAAAAAATAAATAAAATAAAAAATTCTTTAAAAAAAAAAAAGATATAACTTCTTCCAATAGACAAGAGATGAAAAAAGATAAATACAGAGCAAAAACTGGAAATAAGAAGGAAGAGAAAGTTGAAAAGAAAAAAAAGGGAAAAGGGGATAAAAAGAAACTAAGAGGGAAGAAAATAAGAAAAAAAAAAAAGTCCCAGAAAACACAAAAAAGGAAGACAAAAATAATGCAGAATAGGAAAAAAAAAAATTGGGTGAAAGAAAAAAAAAAAAATCCCATGTTATTGATTGAGTGGTTTCTTTCCAAGACCTGCAGTCTTGGGATTCAGCCAGTCCTGATTTTCTATGATTAGCTTTAGGGGCTGTGGTACCTTCCGTGTAGCAGAGGGCCCCCTGTCACTCCCCAACATTATCGTTACTATGTCCATTGGTAGATGGGTGAGCCTCAGTCAGCCCTGTGGTCTGTGCTGGATATGGGCCTCAGGGCAAGCACTTGAGTAGACTGCTGGACGGAATGTCCACAGTTGTGGAGTGTGGTTGTTCTGTTATCAATTGTCCTTGTCTAAGACTTGATCAATTTGTTCACCTACACCTTGGCTCCCCCATGTGGGGGAAGAAGCAAAATGTATGGTGAGCTTGCATTTGGTGGATAGTAATACTCTTGATTACATTGGTAGGTACTCTGTTGGAGTATCTATTTACTTGTGTATGTTAGCTCCTCCCACGTCGATCTCTTATTTTTGTGACTTTCTGAGATTAAAAAGTAGAAGGCTTCAGAGTTTTTTGCTTCTCTTTATGGATACTGGCCTCCTCCATGGTCAGGTTGGTCAATTGCTGGCCACCTCTACAGCCTAGCATAAGATATCCAGGGAGGGTGGAGAAGTGCGAGGACCTAGGAACGTTTCCACTGCAAACAAATCCCTTCTGGAAGTACCTGGAGATCAGACATTCTTAAAATTCCCTGGGAGCTCCTCACATCCTTGTTTTGGAGTTCAGTGCTAGTTCTTCAGAGAGCCACCTCTCTAAAGCACAACAGGCTTGCAGGAAGAAAATGACTATCATTTTATTTTTGTCTCCTTTTGACATGATAGTTCCTTAGGCCTTCCTTGTTTTCAGTGAACTTAATGGTTTTGAGCAATTCTAGCCAGTTTGTAGACTGTCCTCTTGCATTTGATATTTTTCTCCTGAGGAGATTGATGTTATAGACTTTTGAAAGGTTTACACAGATAAATTGCTGTTCTTATCACATATCAAGGGTACATACTATCTACAGGATCACTGTGATATTGACCTGGAACACCAGCTGCAGTAGTGTGTCGCAGGTTCCACTGGATGGTTACTTTGATCTTCCCTGCTTCCTTTCCATATTGGATTCCTTGAAGGAAGGAAGTACACAGCTTGCATTTCAGGGCTGGGCTGTGACACTCTACTTTCCCTCAGGGAAGATGATCTGCATAAATCATTTGGGATTCTTCTGCAAAAGAGATTTGGCTTCTCCAGTATTATTTGTTCAAACATTTATATCACTATGGAGTGATAAGTATTTGTTCTATATTATGCATTACAATACTGAACTACTGTATTGCTCACATTGTTTCAGCTTTGTTATTGGGAGTGCTTCTAGTGGGGTTCCTGTATCCCTGAAGTATGCTCTGTCAGGGTAGGTTCTTTATTGTGGTTTTGTTGGTTGGAATTTTTAATACTTCTTTACTCTCTGGTTTTATGGAGAACTGCAGGCTCATCTTGTGTTATTCCTGGCTCAGCTTTAGAATCAGTCACTATCCAGGGAATACTTCCTCCTTTTATTGGAGAATGGTTTTAGAAACAAATTTGGCCTCTAGATGTGTTATATATATCCTTTGCTAGCCATTTTGAGTAGCCCAGTATAGACTCTATGTCTTTATTTTTCATTTTTCAGTAAGTCTGAAACAGTGGGTGTAGAGGTAAACGCAAGAGCTGGACTTCTTGGCTTCATCTCCTAGTTTTAGCAAGAGTAGCTTGTGTGGACTTTATCCCTCTGTGTCTGTTTCCTCATATATGTAATGGAACCTGAAAAGCACCTAATCCATATTCAAATGTGAAGGGAGTGACAGTAATTATTTGAAGAAAAAGAAAATACTGTTATCTTTTTATATCTACATGGCATTGGTTCCATGACCACACAGGTAACAAAATTCATGGATGCTCAAGTCCCTTATATAAAATGGCATATATTTCCTTGTATCCTGTGCATACTTGAACAAGCTCACAAAGCTGTAATTTGCATGCATTGCTGCTGGGTTGTTTGAATGACTAGATCTGTTTGGACCACTGGTAGTTACATGTACTACCAGTGGTTTAAGCTGGTAAGAATGTGTTAAATCATTTCTATTGACTTCCAATACATAACAATGCAACTTTATACATAGTTAACTTCAGTTGTTTAGGGAACAATGGCAAGAAAAATCTGTTCATGTTCAGTACAAATGTGGTTTCTCTCTCAAATATTTTCCATCCATGGTTCATTGGATCCCCAGATGTAGAACATATGGATACTGAAAGCCAGATGTACTGGTTCTATTGCTCACATCAAGTGATTTGCTTGAGACAGTCAAATAGGGCCTCAAGGGTCCTTGTGATCCCTGCTACCTCTGAACTGTGAAGTTTTGTTTTAGTGTATGAAACCACAGTGAGTATGCCCAGTGTGTCACTGTGCTCCATGTGGAATGTTAGTACTAGTCCTGGAGTTGGGTGTTCAGGACAATGTTTAAATTAGTGGAGTTATTGAGGTGTGTACATTGAGGAGATTTATCAAATATTGTAAGAATGATGTGGTATATGTTTTTTAAATTCATTTACCATAAAGAATGAAAAGCTGTTTGATTATTAAATAACATGAGTCTTTTATTAATTTTTTTTTTCCAGTGGACTTATTGGACGAAGCTGGGCTATGGTGTTTGCCAGTGGAGGCTTTGAGGTGAAACTTTATGATATTGAGCAACAGCAGATAACAAATGCCCTGGAAAACATCAGGTAGGTCAGCTGGTGCCATCCTGGAGGAATTTCAGGGCTCTGTTTCTCTTTTGTGCTCTTTTCTTTCTTTCTTTTTTTTAAAGAATTTTTTTAATTTTAATTTTTTTGTTTGTCTGTTTCAGAACTTTTGTTTGTTTGTTTATTTATTTTTATGGCTGGCTCAGCCTATCCTCAGGGCAGGGCTGCGCAGCATGTAGTGCTGGGGATTGAACCGCTGTCCCTGCAGCCACCCAAGCTTTCCTAAGCAGGTGTTTTAGATCACTGAGCCATCCTGCCAGGCCCCTGTGCTCTTTTCTATGAGATCCTCAAGGCTGTAAATATTTGTGATTACAAATTTCACTTAATTTCTCTTCCAGTGTCTAGGCTGATAAAGGTTTTGACTACTTTTTTTTAAGTCCTTTCAGCTGCCAAAGAGTACATGAGAGGTTTCTATCTTTTTTGGGGGGCAGGGGTTGGCAGGTGTTGTGAATGGAGCTGTGGGCATAAGTAAATAACCATACCTCCAAATATATCTTTTTTTAAAAGTGAGATTAAAGGCTTTTTATTATTCTGCTCTGCTTAATTAAGTTATTTTTGTTAATATAATTAGTGTCTAATTAAATTGAAGTCTCAGTCACAAGTCTGTAAGTTTTGAGCCAGAGACGCCAAAACAATGTGTTACTATTAGCAGCCATCTTACAGAAAAAATAAGTGTACTGAATTCTTTATATAACTGAGATTTTAAAAGGGTGCCTAGAATTTTTTCCTTAAGAGCAGTGCCTTTATTTTTTAATCCCACATGCATTTGCACTGAGTTAATGTAACTAGGCAGAACTGGTTGGACTTCTCTAGCAGGAAGTGTAGGGATCTTAGAGTATCTGGTGAGCTACCACCTCATTCTTATAATGTTCTAGCATAGTGCATGGAGTTGTGCCCCCTTCCAGTGTACACAGTACACTGGAATGCTAAATTATTGGTTTTGAGAGACTTTTAAAGTAGAGCTACCTCCTTTTCATTCTTGAATCACAGGATCTTCAAATGTGCCATTCCTATATAGAGAAATTAAAAGCACAGACACCACATCTAAATTTGTGCATATTTTGGTTAGTGTGATAAATTCTGCATTTCAAGTTTTCTTTCAGCCAGGGAAAAATTATTGCTGCTTCTCTCAGTAAGCTCTGTGTCAGCCAGCTGGTTAATAATGATTTTGAACATATTCAGTAGCCACGTCACTAGATGCCCAGGAATCCAGGACAAAAATCCTCTGATTACCTTATACAGAAAGTAAACTGGGTGTGCTGGCATGTATCTGTAATCTCAGCTACTTGGGAGTTTGGTACTTGTTATGGTTTCTGTATAGGTGTCCCCCCCCCCCCAATGCCTTATGCATCTTGGGGCTGCTTCTGGAATTTGTAATTGATTATTGTGGAAATGGGCGCTACCCCTCCCCTGGGGCAGGTGATTTGCATTTCAGTGTAAGGGAGGAAGAGAAGTTAGCTGCTTGAGTTGCTGCTACCTCTCCCTACTCTTGCTCTTAGCCCCGCATAAAAGATTGTTCTCTGCCATGTGCCAGTCTGCCTTGGAGCCTACTGAGTATGGACTGAAACCTCCAGTAATTGTGAGCTAAGTAAACCTTTCCCTCCCTCATTTTGAGTGTTGGGTATTTGTCCCAGCAGTGAGAGAAGAGTAACTAAGACAGTACTGCAATTTTGAAGCCAGCCTGGGTGACTTAGTGAGACCCTGTTTCAACATAAACGTTGTAAAGGGCTGGTGAGGTAGTTCACTGGTGCAGCATTCCTGAGTTCAGGCCTTAATACCACACACAAATAAATATACAAAAGGATGTCTGGAACCACAGGTACTATAGTACTAAACCCTCTCCATGTATACCCTGTTCCTCCCATAATATGTACACACATATGATAAAGTTTCATTTATAAATTAAGCCAAATATACTGGGGAGATAGCTCAGTGATCTAAGCACTTGCCTGGCAAGCACAAAGACAAGGGTTTAGTCCCTAGTACTGCATGTTGTGCTGGCTCCAAAACCTGTTGTGGAGACATGCCTATAATCCCAGTGCTGGGGAGTATGAGACAGGTGAATCACTATGAGTATGAACTGCATAGTGAGACCCTGTATCAAAGAAAGGAAAGAAAGGAAAGAAAGAAAGAAAGAAAGTCACATAAGAAATTAACAATAACATTACAATAATACTAGAATAAAAGTAAAAGTTATGACTGCAAAGAGTTGATGCAAAATCTGTGAAGAGTAAAGATAGATACTGATATTTTTGGATTATTTTTGGCTGCAGATTATTATTGCTGAAATCATAGAAAACAGAACATGGGATATAGGAGAATTACTGTATATAAGATGTATATTTGGTTGGATTGCCTGAGGGGTCAGAATGGTTTGATTCTCAGAAGACAAAAGAGGCATTTTGACGCTGTTTCCTAACACTACTGCTCTAGGTTTGGGTATACTGGGTCAGAGATTGTATTATAGTGTCAGAATCCATAACTATTGTGTTGTCACATGGTTTCTGGAGTAGCCATTCCAGGTGCATGTCTCCTGTCCCCTGAGTCTGGAATAGAATAGCAGTAACTTATTAACTGCTTTAACTGAATTGCAGGAACAGTCTATAGCATCTCAAAAGTAATTCCTAGAGATTTTCCTGTTATCGGTCCTACCCTTGTAGTTTGTCTTACTTCTCATATTTTAGTCCTTCTCTTTTATAGCAGAAAATATATTGTTGAAATTTTGTTACTTCTCACAGAAAAATCGTATATATGTTAAACACTAAGTTTTCTTTTCGGTGTTTATGACTGAACACAGGGCCTTGCATATAGTAGGAAAGTTCTTTACACTGAGCAACATCTCCAGCCCTTTTGAGGTATGGTATCATTAAGTTGCCTTTGTAGGACTAAAATTTGAGATCTTCTTGCCTCAGCCTCCTGAGTAGCTATTATAGTAGACATGGTACATATTTTTTTTTTTTTTTTTT
>PVJA010029929.1:0-26174 GCA_004027025.1 Myocastor coypus
TGAGCCTGAGGGTTAGGGGTGTGTGAGCATACGGCACCCTTGGACAGTGACTTGATGTGGCTCTTGTCCTTGATCCCTGTGTCCAGTCCTCCTCCCGCAGATAGTTTCTAAGGACTCAGCTAGAGAGCCCTAACCCATGAAGGGAGGTTGTGTAGTTCTCTGCAGCCTGGGGCCTAATTGAGGAACTTGGGCCTGGCACTGGGGGGCAGTGGCTAGAGCTGAGAAGTGGGTATCTTGTTATTGCAGCACAGCCTGTGTTCTTGAGGAGAGCCCACCGCCAACCCTGTGTTCTCACGCCTGGCCCTTTCCCCTCTCTCTGGGAACTTCTGGCCTGAGGGGCCTGAAGAAAGCTTCCTCCTAAGCAGGAAGCCCAGATACACATCATCTGTGGTACTACAATTCTGTGGGAATTAGGAATGAGGAAAAAAAGATTTTTGACTTCATAGCCCCTGGGGAGAGCCACTTACTTTCTGGTGCTATATGCGTGAATGTGGGCAGAGGAGCAAATGTGGGGGTGCTTGTGGTTATTTGGGTGATCCTGGATGGTGCCTGGTTGTCAGAGGTGGTGCAGAAGGGACCCAATTCAGGGGTTTTTTGGAAGGTGGAACCCGGGGGATATGCACTCAGAGAAAGACAGGTGCCAAAGATGCATAAGCTTGGCATCGGCTGTGGGGACTGGCATTACTATGGCCTAGGGGGCCGGTCTGGGTAGGCCAAGGGACCTTCTCACAGGGCACACTGGGATATAGACTCAGCAAGGAAGCAGGACCTGTATGCTGGTGTTGAGGTGCTACTGAGGCTGCAGGAGAGGTGCCGTTGGGGGCACTGGTCCTGGCAGGCTCCAGGCTGCTCATCTGGTAAGTGGGCCGCAGAGGCTTGCCGGAGGGGCTGTCTTCCTCTGGTGGAGGGTGTTTCTGGAAGTCGCCGCTGGGCCTGTTCCTAGCCCGAGTGGCTGAGCTGTTGCCGCAGCCATGAGTGCTCCCTTAGCCCCTTAATTACTGAGCACTAATGAGCCCTGAAATTGGATTAAGGAGAGGAGCTGACAACCCTGTATCCTGTCTTTTCTTGAGCCTCTGAGAGGAACAGAAGTCTAGGGGACAGTTGAGTGCCGGGGAGGGTGGTTAGGACAGTTGGGGTGGGTGAGTTCTGGGTCTACCTGGAGCCTCAGAAGGGAGGGGAGAGAGGGCTGATCCCACCGTGGAGGTGCGGGATGCGTGCCTGTGAGATGCCCCAGCCCAAGGCCTGGCAGATCCTCCGCTCCCTCATTTCCCAGTTGTCCAAACAGAGTCACACAGCGATGGCAGGTGGTTTCTAGTTCTAGCGTCTGGGACCCTAGTGCCTGCTGTGTGCCCTGGACAAAATCTGTAAATCCCAGGTTCCTGTCTCCGAAGTGAGATAACAGGTGTCTCCTGGGAGGATGGCTGTGTGGGTGAAGGGATGCGCATTGTCAGCTCCCGGGGCTCACCAGGTCTCCTCATCTATGGACGACTCCCCCAGGACACATGCCCCTGCTGATGTCTGGGGTTCAAGAAGAGCCCCCGCAGGCCTTGGCCCTGTGACCCAGGCCTGCCATCTGTCACAGCAGCATGCATCCTTCGCCCAGCTATGGAGTGTCGAATGAAGCTCCAGGGAACCCCTTCCCCACCCCCAAGAACCTGCAGCTCATTCTTCCTGAGCCGTGAATACGTGAATGTTGCCCGCGCCTGCTTTGCGGCTTCCTCCGCTTCTGCACCCGACTTCTACATTAATCATGGCTAATTGCTAGCGGGAGTCGTTTATGTCAAGAGCCATTATTCCTGGGAATAAAGAGAAATAAAAGATGGTTCCTTCCAGGAAGCCTGGAGTGGCCCGAGGAGGAACAATGCCAGACCCCAACAGGTCCCCTGGCTGGCCCATTTCCAATGGCTCTAAAATGCATGTGACAAATTTGAGGCCCCTGGCCTTTGCTGAATATTCAGGGAAATGAGCACATCTATCATGTTCTCAAGTTTTTCTAAAGTTGCTGAGAGTTTCCTTGAAACCATGAGGGTTTTGTTCTTCTTTCCTTTTTTTGGCAACAACAGCTGGGAATAAGTTGACACTTTCTGAACACTGCCACTTACCGCTGGGGAGGGGGGTGGCGAAGGGATCCCACGCATTCTAAGCCTGCAGTCCCGGGCCTGAGCCTTGAGCCAGGATGTGAGCTGGCCCTAGGTGGATCTAGACCTGGGGCCCCAGGGCCTTGGCTCTTCCAGGGGGGCTCAGTAGGGAGATTGGAATAGCTCAGGAGGCCCCGGGCTGTGTCTCGTTAGTGGATGTTATCTCACGAGCTCTGGGGCTGTTTCCTCTCACAGGACCCGGATGACAGATGGGGGAGGAAGAGAGGAGTTTCTGCGTGTTATGCATTTTTAACACTTTCCTCATGTTTTCATGTTTATCTGAGTGTGCCTTAAATTAGCTTTTTTGACTCGAATTTTGGCTCTTACTTTCTTGTAGCTGGGGCGTCATGCCTGATACCTCCTGAGAGTGACTGAAGCCACCACGCACAGGGGGAAGGTGAGGCCCTTGAAGAGAACAAGTGTGGTGCCCCGGCACTCTGCACACATATGTGTGCACATGCTTTGCTGTGTGTGTGCATAGCTCGCTTGCATTGTGCACACTCATCGTGGTTACTTGTGTGTACTGCCTCCAGGTGTGAGCTGTGCTTCCGTGTGTGTGTGTGTGTGTGTGAGATGTCTGCACTCACTGTGATTTTGGCATATAATAATACTGAAGTCTTGCACTTCTGGAAGGCTGAGGCCTGCCTTGTGCCCGCTGTTGGTAGCTTTGTGCCCATTTTACTGGGGAAGAAACTCGGGGTGGGAGGGGTTAGAAGTCTTGCTAGAAGTCTCTGATTTGAGCACTGGCCCAGCTGGAGGTGGGCTGGGGTCTTTCAGCCCTGATCTACGTTGACAAGGCCCCAGGCCACGTGGAGACAGATGTGGCAGCGCAGTGGGCCTGGGCAGCCGGCAGGATGTGCTGCGGAGGACATCTTGAGCCTTTCTTGCCCTTGCTGCCTGTGGACTTCACTGCAGTTCGGTCTCCACTGCTGTGGTCCATTCCTCCTGCGGTGTCCTCCTGGACATGCTGTTAGAGCCCGTGAGTGGCTCAAAGGCCAGGGCAAGGTGATCCTGCCTGGGGACTCTCCTGCCCATCCCACAGTGGACTGCCCTCTGTCCAGCTGGCCCAATGCAGGTCTGGCTCCTGTCGTCCCCCTCAACCCTCTCCCTCCCTTTCCTCACCTTCCCTCTCTGGCCCACTGTCTCCACATGCCTACCTGCTCCAGAAAGCCCCCCTCCCAACATCCACACCCGGAGTTAGGATCCCCAAACCTGTCCCAGCTACTGTCACTGCTCATTTTTTCCTATGGGACTAACTGCTCAGGACCAAAAGCAGAATGCTTTCTGGGATCACAGCACAAGTGGGCAGTGGCTGAAAAAACTGTATTTACTTTCAGCCTTTCAGCCTCAGTGTTGGACTCCCATGCTGTCACTGGGCAGGTGACAGCGGCAGATAGGTGCCACGCTGCCAGCCTACGCTGCTTGCTGGGCACAGGCTTCCTCCAGGGACACCTGCAGCAGGAGCCTCGAGTGTGCTGTCAGTGAGGTGGGAGGCCTGTGCTGCTGATCAGTGTGATGCTTGTTGAAGAAGGCGGCGGGTGCTGGCTACGGGTCCTGCACGCCACTGAGGCCAGCAGGCTCTCAGCTGTCCCTTAGCCTGTGAACAGCATGAGTGGGTCCCTCCTGCATCAGTGCATCTATCCTGCCATGCAGCTGGGGCAGCATGCCTGCCCACTGGCTGAGGAGGGCCAGTAGTGGGCAGGTGGGGGAAGAAAAATAGAGGAAGGGGAACCAGAGACAGAAGAGAGAGCCCAGGGATCCTTTCTACCCGGGTGACTCTAGCCCGCATCCTGCTCCTCTAGCTCAGTGGCCAGTGTGGGCCAGAGCTGCCTGGGCACCACAGACCCTCCTGTTCCGCCTCTGCGGCACAGTCTGGCTTCCAGGGTCTCAGCAGCGCCACCCCAGACCCTTGTGTTGGGACTTTGTAGTGTTCGTGGTACAGTTTCCAGCTGTCTTCCATGCATCTCCATAGCGCTTCTCAGCCTTGGGACTCCTGCACCAGTCTGTGAGGGTTGAGGTCTCTTTGATGAGGCCCCTGGGTGGGGGAGGGAGGCAGTGATGCGCCAGCCCTGCCCTTCCCTGATCCAGCTCCAGCTCCAGCTGCATCTGCTGCTAAAGTCATGCTGCTCTTCCTCCTCCCATTTCTGTGCTCCCAGCGCTTGAGGAGTCCTTGTCCCCCATCAGAGAGTCAGGCTCAAGCTAGGCGTCCGCTCAGCTGGCGGTTCTGGGCAAGCGCCTTCCGACACTGAGCCTCTATGTCCTAATCTGTGAAATGGGACTTCTGGGAGGATGACACGAGGTGGGCTGACGGGCAAGCAGACAGCGATCCCAGAACCCTTGGAGCGCGGGGTGAGAGAGCCAGCCTGCCGCTGCTTTGGGAATCTCCAGGTCTCTAGGCATTCTGGGCCACCTCCACCACACTTCAGAGTCTCACTGAAGGACCAGATGGTGTTTTGAGCATTTTAATAAGAGCTATTTGCAGTGCTGCTGCCATAAAAAAAAAAAAAAAAAAAAAACTGCTTAATGAGCAAATGCACGTTGGTAGCAAGTTAAAGGCGCTCGGATGTTTTAAATATTATGTACGCCGTGTTCATGTTAACAAACCTGATTTTTAATTACACCTTCCCCTGCTGCCTGGCTGGGTTGAGAGTAGGAAAAAGGAGAGAAACAATCAGGCAAAACAAGCGTGGTTTGGCGTCAGAAGCGACAGCGGGTGTCTCCGGGTCTCCCCTTCACATCACTGCCTTGTGGCGCACACAGACAGCCAAGCTCAGTGAGGGAGCGGGATGGTGCCCTCCGCACTAACCCTTACTTGCCACTCACAGGTTGAGCCCTGAACCTGACTGAACGTTGGGCCAAGTCCCGACTGTGTACTGAGTTCTCATAGCCTGAGCCCTGTCCGAGTCACATACCAAGCACTGATCTTGTCATAGACTGAGCCATGACTTCAGCCACTGGCTAGGACCTGGTCTTGGATGCTAATTGAACCTTGGCCCTTGTTGCAAACTTAGCCCGGTTCTTGGTCATGATCTGAGCCTGGTCCTATTCGTAGACTAAGCCCTTGTGTGTATACTGATGAGCCCGGGTGCTTCTAACACAGCTGTCCTTCACCTTTTTGGCAACAGGCACCTGCCTGTCTCATGGAAGAGGATTGCTCCGTGGACCTGGCAGGGCTTGGGGTGATAGGTATTTCAGAATGATTCAAACCCACCACATTTATTGTACGTAGTATATTTGTAATATAATGAAATAGTGATACAACTCATTGTAATGCAGACTCAGTAGGAGCCCTGAGATTGTTGTCTTGAAACTAGACAGTCTCATCTGAGGGTGATGGGAGACAGTATCACCTGAAGTGTGTTGCTCATGTCTACTTTGTGATTTTGTTTTGGTTTCTGTTACTGCAATAAACCCTACTTCACAGAGTTGGAGATGGAAGAGATTTTTCAGTGCTTTTGTGGCCATCTCAGGATATTCTGCCTTAAATCCACAATGGCAATCTGAAGTTATTTCCAACATACTTTTAAGGTTTTTATCATTTGAATTACCAAGTAATTAGTCCTCTTCCAGTGCAACCAAAGTTGATTCATTTGGCTTATTCACAAAGGGATTATAGATTTATTCTTTTCCAACTTGGGGCACCTATGTAGTTGGGACGTAGGGCTTGACCCTTTTGAAAACAGAGATAGGTGACCAAGCACCAGCTGGAAGAAGGCTCTGATTTAGGCTTACAAAAAACAAAACAAAACAAACAAACAAACAAACAAAAAACCCCAAACAAAAAACCCAAAAACGAACAAACAAATAAACAAACAAACAACCCAAACTCTGCTAATATTCAAAATGTGTCAAAAATCCCGAAGTTTGCACATCAGCCCCAAGATCCCATTTGGCTTTGAATGCATCCATGTTGTCTGCTGACTTGAACACAGTTGTCATTCCTCCTAAAGTGACAGATTGAGTTCACTGAGCAAGTTAAATATGTCACACGAGTAAGCGAGTTTTGCAACTCATTCTATGTCACCAAAATGGGCTGCCACTGGTGACTGTTTTCTTTTTTAAATTTTAAAACAAAGGCCTCATTGAACTAAAATGAGCATACTATCCAAGTTACAAATTTAATGTATGATTCAGTAGCTTTTAGCATTTGAAAAAGTTGTACAACCATGACCACAGTCAAATTTAGATTGGTTTTATTATCCCCCAGCAGAACTGTGTCCTAGGCATCGTCTCCCCAAAGCTAGGCAACCAGTGAACTGCTGTGGCTTTGTAGTGTCACTTGAGGTCTGGGATGAGGAAGCCCTCTGCCTTGCCCTTGTTGGCCAGAATTGCTTTTCTTATTTGGTGACGATTTTCCTAAAAGAAATTTCTGTAGCAGACTTAATAACTGTAAAACTCTTTAGAAACCATCTTGCTTCTGTGTATAATAGACGATGTGTGTGAACCAGGCATTTGAGAGGCTGAGACAGGAGCATCAGTATGAGTTGAAGGCCAGCCTGGATTATATAGTGAGTTCAAGGCCAGCATACACTACAAAGTGAGACCCTGTCTCAAACATAACAAAACACCAGGGTGTGGTGGAGGGGGAAAGTCACATATACTCTGAGTTCATCTCCTCACCGAGCTCTGTGAATGGATAAGACTTAGAAGCATGTACTTTAATGTAGTTAATAATTTTAATCACAATCTGGAAAGTATATTAAGTTCAGGTGACATTTTTCAGCTGACCAGGCTTTCTTGACAGATGAGACAGTGTGGAGAGTCATATTCAGAAGTGATTTCTTTACTTGAGTAGTGAAACCCCAAAAATGTCATGTCATGGAATCTGCTCTATCCTGGAATATGTTAACACAAAGTGACCAGTTCGGTTATCTTAATAGATAACCTTTCAAAAACTCAATAGTTCTCAGGTTTGACAACAAATGTACACACACATGCTCCTGAAAAATGTATTGCCCCCCTAAAAGTATTGCTGTCTCATTGTCAACATTAGCAGACTTCCTAGCCTGGATATTGTAGTGACCTTACATACTATAGTGACTCATTAATCCTCTTTTGCAATTATGCCTTAATATTTTCTTCTATTTCATGATCTATCTAGCTATAGTGCCAGCCAAAAGAGGAGAGTATGCCACCTGTAGAACCGCAGCCTCTCCTAAAAGTTCATGCTCAAGGACCCTAGTAGCAGGCAGGATTAAGTCTGCATCCTATTAAAGGGATTCCTGACTTTAGCAATGCAGTGAGCTGCTAAGAATGACGTTAGCAGTGCAGAAATACTGGAAGCGGTGTCCCTCAGTAATTGCTTCCATTCTTCGTGTTCACATTTAAAATACTCTAAAGGTTTATCTTTTAACGCAGGGTGTTTGGTCTCTATGTGGCCAAGCAGCATTGAGGCTCTCACGGTTTTGTTGGACAACTGGTCCCTACATGTCACACCAAGTGGGCTTGGAAGATGTGAATCACCTGTTGTAATGGACAGGACTTTCTCATAATGTAAGCAGGACTTTTGGCATTTTCATTTACATGTAGCTTTCTTTTGTTGGCAGTCATAGAATCTCCTGCTCTTTTATCACTTGTGTTTCCCCTTCTCAAATATATTCTCAAGTGATGTTTGATTGTCACTTACGTAGGTGTGGTTTTAGCTTGTGGGCTTATCAAAACAGTGACTGGGCAATGTGCACCGTGTCGAAAGAGGCACGGATGCAAACAGTCAGTAAGACAGTAGACCACTATGTGTAGACTAAATATAAGCATCAGATTCTCATTGATACACCAGATGAAGCTGCACAGCTGAAGTATGTCAGCTCATCAATCAACCTAAAGCCTGAGACCAGATACATCCTAATTATTACTTGCCATGCATGGATAGGGTATTAATATGAGTTTGCGAGGAACTGACTTAGGGTCTCTGTGCAGTCAGATCTCTCTGCTAATGTAAATCTGCGCTTGCAGTTGCTCTCCAGGGCTAGCATCACCAACACAGCTCCACCTCAGATCACAGGCATCAGATTTTTAACAAAGATTCTGTAACGTCAACCCCTCGCATGCACGATGTATGGTAGCACTTCTCCTCCTAGAGAATCTAATGGCAGCCATAACTTGACAGGAGATGGAGATCAGCTGTGGTGTGAGTGACAAGAAGGGGCTGTAGATACAGATCAAACTTCACTTGCTTTCCCACTGCTCACCTCCTGCCTTGTTGCCCTGTTCCTAACAGGCCATCGACTAGTACTGAGTTCCCATCTAGGGAAAATTTGGGGGCCTTTGACCTAAAGGGAGGTGGATATGGTGGGTCTGAACATCCAGTGAAGACTTTGAGAGCTCTGGAATAGGATGTAGGCCTCAGGAAAGTTATTCTGGACTGAGCTTCTTTGCAGAGGATGGAGACGTGACTCTTGGAGTGCTGGGAAGGAGGAGGTGTGGCCATCACCTGTCTCTTCCAGTCTCTGATCTCCTAACTCTTGGCAGGTGCTGTCAGCTCTCTCCGTTTTGCACCTCAGTGGTGGCTCTAGGAGGTGACCAACATGCTCAGGGCCACTCAGCTGTGCGCAGAGACTGTTTCATCCCTAGGTTGCAGACAGATTGACAGACAGATAGATGGTGGCATATCCAAATCTTCAGTGGACCTCTGCTGGGTGTGCGGCGGTTGGGGAGGAGAGGCCTTCCCTGGGGATGAAGGAAGTGATGGAGCCATGTCCTGCCTCCACTCTGATCCATCCTGTCCAATCATTGCAAAGTTTGTGTATTCCCTGTCGTGGGGGAAAGCAACAGTTATGTGTCCTAAAGGAGCTGAAACATGGGCCAGCCAGCTCTCTCCCCTCTTGGTGTACCTTGCCTTCATTCTCTTTGCTGTAGCTAGGCCTCCTCCAGCGAGCAGCAGCCCAGCTTCCCACAGTCTCTTCGACAAGAAAAAGCTGAGGGTTTTCCAGAGATCAGTTCAGAAGGCTGCCAGGGAAGGGCCCTGGTAGGTCCACATGGCACATGTGCTCCCAGCCTGTACAAAGCAGCTGCCATTGGGCCAACAGGCTGCTGTGATTGGCAGCCCCACTGGGGACTGGTGCTGGGTACTGCCTTACCTAGTAGGCCTGATTCCTGGGACAGGAACAGAGAGTCTGGAGGGCACAGATGTGACACCCATCCTGTTATCAGAAGGAACACATCACCACTGGTGACAGTGTCATAGCTGTGGGCATTGGTGGATGGCCTTTATTGTTTTAATCTGTCACTTTCATTTTGTGGCAATAATGAAAATGTTGAGTTGATGAAAACTCTATGCAAATTATGTATTTTAGTATCATATTTATGAGTTTTTGCCCAAAGATAAGCTCTAGTAATTGGTACAATTGACTTTAATAAGTCCCTTATTTACATTTATCAAAAGTGGCTCTAATATTCAAGTGGGGATCCAAGAAAGCCCAGGATAACATGGGTCCCCTGTGCCCACTTAGACCAATCAGAGTTGATCCCCGGTGGCTTCCGTACTTGGCCCAGTTTCCCGTATGCTGACCTGCTATCAGTGTTCTTAATTTCATAGCCCAAAGATGCCTGCAGTGAATGAAGGTGCTGTGACCCTTTCATTGCTCAAGAAGCTTTAAGGGCTCCCAAGGCCGAGAGGAAGAAGCCAACATTGGCAGACAGAGGTTCTGAGGTCCTGCCCAGGCCTCCACTGTGCTCATGTATGGCCCTTGCTTCTGTTTGGGTGGATGACATCTGCTGACCCATTTTTTAAAAAATTATTTTATTTTATTATTTTTTTTTTGTTTCAGAACTTTTGTTTGTTTATTTATTTATTTTTATGGCCGGCTCACCCTGCCCTGAGGGCAGGGCTGGCGCAGCATGTGGTACCGGGGATCGAACCGCGGTTCCTGCAGCCACCCAAGCTTTCCTAAGCAGGCTCTTTAGACCACTGAGCCATCCTGCCAGGCCCTGCTGACCCATTTGTGTCTGTCAAGTGAGCATGGGAGCTAGTGCCTGGTCCTGGAGTATCTTCTTACCTCATTCATTGCTAGATTCAGGCACACTGAGCCTGGGGACTCTAAGGGTCATGGCAGGCCCACAGCTCATCCTCCTTCAGTCTTGGGAACCAGTAGTGCACTGAAGAAAGAACCAGTGGTCTTAGGTATGACCCAGAAGACCTCACTCTATGGCCAAGACTTAGGTGTTTCTGTGTGCCTGGTATAGCCAGAAGGCTAGGAAATATTGCTCACCAAATGGAGGTGGCATAGGCCCAGAAAAATGTCAGGCCTTGGGCCAGGCAGCTGGGCTTAGGCTCTTGACTTCTTGTGTCACCTTTCACTTGCCTGACATACCTATAGCTTTTCCTTTTGGGGTCAGAGCATGTTCTGCTAGAGTGGAACCCACTAGCTCCTGAGGCCTGGCCAAGAGGAGGAGCTTTGGGGTATAGCATTGTCCTAGTATTCTGTCTTGTGTCTAGGTGTCCTCCCAAAGCCTCATATGGTCATCCGTAGGGGTTTTGCAATGGTGGTTGGATCTAGAGTATGTGACACTGGGACTAATGGCATGTGATTACTGAGTCAGCCCACTGATAGGTTTAGCACCGCTCTGGATAGGATTGACAGCATTCACCCTGCCTGGATAAAATGTTAGGGACAGAAAGAGGCTGGTGTACACTGGATGCTAACTTGCCTTCAGTCATCTGCCTCCTATGGACTGTTCCTCCTCTGTGATGCCCCTCTGCCATGGCACCCTCTTTTAGCCCCTTATGGACAGAAACCTCTACAAACAGTTAAGCAACCTTTCCTTCCTTTAACTGAAGGCATCATGTGTTTTTTTTCTCAGGAATAAGAAAAGTAACTAAGATGCTTCTTGGCCAGAGAGTGGGCTGTGGGTGGAGTGGGCTTCTAGTTCCACCTCCTAGTGGCAGTGAGAGCTGGGAAACCAGAGAGCATTCCCTTCCCAGTGTATCAGGAATGTGCCAGAGAAGTGAGTGAGCTGGACTACTATGGTCCTGCTGGTGTGCTTGGTCCCTGCTGCAGCCTGGATGGGGCGAGGTGCCACAAACGTGGAATCCCAGCCCTTCAAAGCCAAGACAGGAGGACCAAGATTTTGAGCCCAGCCTGTACCACTGTCCCAAAATAACAAAAACAAACAACAGACCCCCCAAAAAAAGTCATGAAGAAGGAGCTTAGCAGTTACTGTCCACCACCCTAAAATTAGTTTCATTCACTACTGTGTTTGCAGAGGGTGGAAAAATACTTTTCATTAAGTCTTGACCTCAGGTGTCTCCCTGAGTATCTAGTGTGAGGAAGTTTCTGTCCCAGCCACTTTACCTGTAGAGCTGTGACACTCTTCTGCAAACCCCAGCGGGTGGCTGAAGCTCTTCTTCTCCCTCCCACACAAGTCTGTCAGAGCCCCAGGGTTCTGACAGGCCGCATGCCACAGGGTCAGGGCCCGAGGGAGTTGCCGGTCATTTTTCTAGTTATAAGCTCAACTAGTGACCTTTCCATGGGTGGACCCCTGGCCAGGGTTTGCTGTTGCTGAACAACAATCTTTCTGTTGACCTGATGAAGCAGGCCTCCTGCCTACTCTTGGAGTAGGTGAGGAGCTGTGGCGCAGAGGAGACTGTCCAGGGTCACGCACAAAGCAAGGTTGCAGCCAGGCCATCCCTGCAGGCTGCCTGGAGTCCTTTCCTCTGGCTCTCTCTGGACCCCACCCACCTCTTGGAGCTCCTTCCTGCAGAACATCTCCTCACAAACCCCCATCTGGAGCCGGTGTCCTGGCTGTTGTCATGGGAACTGCTTTCTCCTGGTCCATGCTGCTGCAAGGAGGGTAGGCTGGGTTAGGGGAGGAGGGGCTGGAGCCAGTTGGGCAGTGTGGTAAGGGACAGCCATTTCTGTCTCTGGAGGGGCAGGCAGCAGATACTCAGGAGCACCTCTACATGGTGCCAGGCAGGACAGGAGACCGCGAGACTGACCTGGTGGTAGCTGGCCAGCTCAAGGAAACGGGAGGGAGCAGGGAATAGGGCAGAAACCATCACTGGCCTGTGGATAGAAACTCCTTCTTTTCCTGAGGTAGGGACTCAGCAGTTACTATCCATAAGCCTGTTCTGGAGAACCCCTTGCACCCTAGATTTCATTATAGCCATTGGAGTCACTTTTGATCCTTGGGTACCACATGAGACTCTTCCGAAGCTCCTCTGCCTTGTTCTGCACCCCTACCCAGTCTGGGCACATCCGGGGGTTCTGGTGCTGTGGAGTGAGGCCAGCTGAGGATTGTAGAGGTCTCAGCGGCGTGAGGTCACTGGTTCCCATCCAGCCCTCTCTTGGCCTACAGAGCGGTCTTGTAACCTCACAGCCCTTCAGTGTAGCTGCTGAGTTTTAACTCCTGAGCACTGAGGATGGATTTGGGTCTGAAGTCCAAGTTTGTTCCTGGAAGGACAGGACAGGGTGGGCTAGGATGAGGCAGCATGGCACAGGATGGAACCGGGCAGGATTGGGCAGGACAGACAGGGCTCAACCCTGGGTGCCTGGAGCTGTCAAAGCATTCGCCCTCAGATGTGAAATATGCCGCACAAAAATAGCAGCTGCCACCGGATCTGCCCCTGCGAGGAACAAATGCTGCCTCGCGAGAGGGGCGGCAGCCGGGGCCACAAGAGGTGGGGCCATCTGCAGGAAGCTCCAAGGTGAGGGCACGAGGCTCTGGGACTGTGATGCTGGCATCAATAGTGCCAAGGGGATGGAACCGCTGCTGTGAGGCGCTGCAGCTGCCTGTCGCAGGTGGCTCGGGGAAGCCTTGCCCTCAGCGACGCAGTCCACTTCCACGGGGAAGAAAATGTGAGGAGAGAGACCAAGGCACCGCCTGGCTCCACAGGGAAGAGACTGGCCAGCCTGATGCCAAGGGGCAGGGTGGCTGCTGGCACGGGAAGGGCAGGTACGATATCACTCACTTGTCGGTGACCTTGGGGCTGAGTTCTCTCCTCACTCAGAACTCAGTTTCCTCTTTGGTGTGGTTGGATTAAATGAGCCGTGGATCTGATGCCCTTGGAACAGGCCTGGCCCACACGGACGCCCATGTGGGCTGCTAGTATTATTATTAGGGTCCAGTGTCTCCTTGGACTCAGGGCCAAGCCCAGGGCCCTAGCCGTGGGTCCACCTGAGCAGCTCCTCTCTGTAGGACCTCGGGTCCAGTGGGGTGAGGTTGGCTTCCTGGCTGCATCGGGGCTGGGCTGGACTGCTGAGCTAGGCATCAGCGTCTGTGTCTCCTGAGCAGGGACTGAGGCCTGCTCTGGGCTCAGGGGCTCTAGCTGGTTTCCGTCTCTCAGGTCCCCCTGGGAAGTCCTCCCTCCCATGTACCTCAGTTCCTTGCTGCTACTGGTCCAGTCAGTCTCCTCTTTGAAGCCTAATCAGAGGGACAGTGGGCTGAAGCTGTGGGAGGGGCTTTTGCCTGCCTCCTTCCAGGTGCCTTTGCTGAGCTGTTGAGGAGAAGCTTTATCTGGGAGCAAGGCTACCCCTGGCCACATAGTAGTGGCCCTGGAGGAGTCACTTTCTCCTCTAAGCCTTGCTAGCAGTGTGCCAGGTCAGGACATAGGCTGTGCGCAGGGCACGTCCTCAGGCACCTCACCACTGCCAGGACCCCTGGATGCCTCACCCACCGGCACTCCTGCCTTACCTGGCGGGCACACTGGCTGGGGTCCATACCCAGGGCTGAGCTGAGGCTGGAGCGGCCATGGGAGAGCAGGGAGTAACAAGGTCCCAGACGAGTTATATGGCCTGTGTTCTGGAGGGTCACCAGGGAAGCTGGCAGGGAGGGTTGCTTCCCTGAGGCGGCTGGGCTTAGTGGCACACAGCAGAAGGATTCCGTGTGTGTGAGAGCCCTGGGTGGCAAAGGCAAGGTCTTGAGGGGACTGGGCTTCCTCCCGGGAGCCTGTGTGAGGAAAGGCCATGCTCACCTGGACACCTCGTCCCTGTGTCCTGGATAAAGAAGTGGAGGCCAGCGGGGGGGTGTGATGTCTGTCTGGGTCACCCAGCTCTGGGTGAAACATAGAGTGGCAATGGAAATACAGGGTGAGGCGGCTCCAAACTCATACCCCTTGCACACTGACACACTCACGCACATGCACACAAAACACACACAAGTGCACAGTGACACCTATGCACATTTGGTATAATGCATACATGCAAATTAACACACCAACACAGACATGCACATGTTGTTTTCATACACTGAGATTCATGTGCACACATACAGCCCCGTCCACACACACACACACACACACACACACACACACACACACACACACACAGGTATGTGCACACTACAGACTCAAATGTGTGGGGCTGTAGTGCCCAGCATGCTCTGTCCCTTGCTGACTTCCCTGGGTGGGCAGTGGCTAACGGCCCTTTGTGGGCCTCCATCTCCCTGGGGTCCTTTCTCCTCACCGCGTGGCTGTGACCCTGCTAGAACATCACCAGCGTCCACTGGTGGGATGGATGAGCTCTGCTGGCATTGAGCAGGGTGCCCATGTGTCCCCGTTACTCTTCTCTCATTGCTGGGAGAAATCTCAGACACTCAAAGTGAAGGAAAGAAAGGTTTATTTAGCTCCTAGTTACTCGAGGTTTCAGTCCGTACTTGGCCGGCTCCAAGCAGACTGGCTCATGGCAGAGGGCTGCAGCTCATGGAGACAGAGGGCAGTAAAACACCAAGAGCAGTGGCTGCGGAAAGCAAGACTGTCTCGCTCACGTTGCGTTCAGGCTACCCACTTCAGGCTGGGAATAGTATTCACTCCATAATCCCAGCAGCACTCACACCCACAATCCCAGTGTTAATCACATAATCACGAGTCAATCACAAACTCTAGAAGTCTGCCCCATGACTGCATGAAGCTTTGAGGGGACAACTAGACATAAATCATAACACCACTCACCCTACTTTCTGCCCATCTCACCTCTTAGCTATACCCAGCTGCTCCTACTTCACCTTGTCCCAAAGATCTGTAACTTTCAGCGAGGACGCCCATGCCACTGAGGGCCAGGCAGGCTCACAGCACTGGAAGGGATTCCTGGGCCCATGCTGAGCCCCGCTGTCCTTCTGTGGCACCTCTTGCCTCCTTATTGAGCTGGGGACTGTCAGAGAAATGCCACAGACGGGGTCTGATGACCATATTCTGCCTCAGTTCCCCAAATACAACCATATTCTGAGGGGCTATGGCAGGGATTCTGCATAGGAATTTTGGAGTACACAGTTCAGCCTGTAGGGTCCTCCTGTTCTTGGTTGGGTAGCCCCCTGCTTGTGCTATCCCTGCAAGGGTGCAGAGGAACAGGAATTCTTTACTATTTGACTTTTCCCCAGGTCGGTCACACGTTGCCTTGCAAAGCGTCTGTAGTCCTGCAGTCCTCTTCATATCTATAGAATCAAAATGAAACAAGTCCCACGCACACCGCCCTCATACTGCCCATGCCCGCCACACCCACTACCCCTCATGCAGTCTCGTGCACACGTCATGCTCACGTTGGCCCCGCACATGTGTGTGCGCAGGCAGGGTAGGCCCAGTCCCCACACACTCTGGACTGGGGACTCTCAGGCCCCACAGGGCACCAGGGTCTCCCAGATCCCCTCTGCTGTGCCTGGGTGGGGCTGGGTGAAGACCACTTTCACCAAGATTGCTGCTGCTCAGGGCTCTCAGATCCCTTACATGGTGCCTATGGTGACAATGGACGGGGCCTCCAGGCTGTTCCTACATGGGCTTCACTTCTGTCCTCCAAGCCCAGCAGGACAGCTGAGGCCCAGGTCTGTCACCTCCTGCAGATGGGTGGTAGGTGGGCAGAGCCAGGCAGGATGGCACGGGTCTTCTTGTCCCTTTGCTTTTAGTTAGCCATGTCTGTACTGCCTTGGATCCCCTGGGGGATGGACTAGATGCCCCCAGTGTCCTTTGGAAGCTACTGCATTTGTAAGGACCTAAAATTTGTCACTGGACACTAATATTGTTTGCTGCTGGAGGCCACACTGCCGAAAATGTAAATTTCTAATTAAAATAGAAATTAATCCTCTCCCCAACTATCTGCTATCTCCAGCCGGATGAGCAAAAGTTTTATGCTGCTAATTAATGTTATCACCCGTTAGCTTTATTTACATAAGCAGATATAATTCACTTGGGTTTGTAGGCGCTGATGGGGATACTAACAAGAAAAAAAGTTTAAAGTTAAAAAATTAATTACCTTGATCTCGCCTCTTGTATTCTAATCACAGACTTGCAGGAGCCCTTTACGTCAGTCTCCCCAATCCACAGCTGGGTGTCCCTGGACAAACCAGGCATTTGTTTGGAATGGAGGGAAGTGGCTGATGAGGACTGTGGGGCCCCAGGAAGGGGCTAAGCCACTGAGAGTGCCGGAAAGGCCCTGTTGACGCGATAACTATGGGTGCTTTTGTTGCCCAGTTAGATGCGAAACACAAGATCATGAGAAGTTCCTGGCAGATTAAGAAATCAGATGGACTGCTCTGGCACTTGGCAAGACCGGGGAGGGGTGAGTCTGTTGAGACTTGCTGTGTTCCAAGTAGCTGCCCTGCAGGGTCTGTGTCCAGGGAGGGCTGCTGAGATCAAAGCATCTCACCTGGGCTGGGTCTCTTCCCTCCAGAGCTGGGGGTGAGGACTGTTTGCCTGCCCACTAGGAAACAGACACTCAGGTGTTCAAAGAGGCTGCCAGTTGCCTGGATCTACTCTTATTGAGTACTAAGAGCTGTGTTGGCCTATTCCTCTGTCAACAGATACCTGTAGAGGCCTCTCATTTTGGCTGTCCACCAAGAGATGTAGACAAGGTCCTTGACTGCTGGAGGTAGAGCTGCAACCCCACAAATGCAGAGTCAAGTTGTAACCGTGGTACCTGGGAATGTGAGCGTAGTTTGGTATTTGACGTTAGTGTGGAGTGCAGTGGGATACAGTGGTCCCTAACCCATTGTGACCAGTGCCCATGCTAGAAGGAACACGGGCACAGAAATAAACAACTGGTGTGCAGAGACAGGGAGGCGCAGGGAGCGACTCTGGGGGAAGGAAGTAGGAATATCAGCGGTGCATGTTCACTGAGAAGGCAGAAGCCAGGAGGGCCCCGTGGGCTCTCCCCTGTGCCTGGTGGGACCCAACCCTGTAGCTGCTGGGGCTGGGGGAAAAGCTGTTTCCATTGCCTAAGCCATTTAGTCTTTGGGATGCTGTTGTGGCAGCCTGGGGGATCTGTGCCCTGACCTATGGGGCTTCTGTCCAGGAACGGACATGGGCAGAGGATGCTGAGTGTCTCCTTGATGAGCTGTGGAGGGCCTCATGAAGGGGACACTCTGGGAAGCCATCTGACTATGGTGCCTGGAAAGGTACCCTCCAGGGTGTGTGTGGCTGGTACTTCCACCTGTTTTCTTCTCATACCAGATTGTATGTTCCTGGGCACCTCATTGTCACTGTGACCTCAGCCTGCCACATGCATGTGTACCCCGGCCCTGTATAATGTTGGTGGAACTTGTAGGTGCTGGCCCCCATGGGGTGACGAGGCAGTATGCAGCTCCTGCCCAGCTGCAAGCAAAGCCTTCAGGCCTCAGCTTCCACACCCATGAGATGCCTGCTGCCTGGGTACCTTGCTCCTCTTTGTGATCCAAGCTTTTGCGTCCCTTGCCAGAGGGAAATGCCTCTTCTGCCCATTTGCAATGAATCTCAACCAACCCCATGGAGGGGTCAGAGGTCTCAGAAGACCCTGGGGTGAAGAGAATAACAGCATTTCCTACAGACACCAAAATCAAGTAACTTGGAGGAACAGCCTCCCCCTGCCTTGTGCAGAGAACAGATGTGCAAATCTGAAAGAATTTCCTCTCAGAGACTTTCTGGTGCCTTTGCTCCTTGAATGGAGGGAAGAATGATGCTGAATAGAGTAATTACCAAAATTGAGCCGGAACCTGCCATCAAAGGAGAGATGCGGAGCAGCCAGGAAGCAGCCCCGCACCATGGCCTCCTCTGGCTTCCTGCTCCCCACTGCCCTTGCCGTCCTGCCCAGCCCCCACCCATGAGCCCCACCTAGGCATGCACTCTGACCCACCTCGGTCCCCTCAGCAGTCATGGCTTGGTGGAAGCAAATGCCTCCCAGCCTACACCACCTTAGAGAATTCTCCAGACCCAGAGCCATGCTGTTCCTCTGAAGCTGTGCTAGGTTTCCATATGTGACGTGGAAAGACAGGGTGATGGATGCGAGCCCGGAAAACAAACACAGGAGTCACTGATCAGAGAAGTCCTCTGCCGTCTTTCCTTCCAGTCCTAATGTGGAGCTTCATGCTTACAGGATGACCGGGCACCTGCTATGTGCTTTGGTCTCATCCTGCCTCCTGGGGTTGCGCTTCTCTCTTTCCATGTGCAGAGGCTGCTCCTCAGAACCAGGGGGCCAGGGCACTGCAGTCCCTCAGTGCTCAGCTCCAAACCAGGCCCACTTCAAGGATCCACAGCAGTTCTGTACAGCACGGTCCCACACTGAAAAGCAATGTCGGGGGCAGGTTCTGAGAGGCCTGCAGGCTTCCACAGAGCTCCTCACACCCTCAGGCTGGAAACCTCAGTGGAAACCAGGGAAATGGGAAGCAAATGGGCCAATAGCAGCAAAGCCATTCAAGGTTTCTTTGTATTTATTTATTTGTTTTGTTTTTTTAATGGCGGCTCAGCCTGCCCTGGGGTGGGGCTGGCGCAGCATGTGGTGCTGGAGAACAAACTGAGGTCCCTGCAGTTGCCTAAGCTTGCCTAATCAGGCGCTTTAGACTGCTGAGCCATCTCGCTGGCCAGGGTTTCTTTTTAAAACAGTAGTTTTATTGAGATATTATTTAGATATCATACAATTCAGCAGAATTTCAGCATATGACTCAATGGCTTTTCATATGCTCACAGTGCTATGCAAACATCATCCTGTTGATTCTAGCACATTTTTGTTACCTCAAAAGAAACTCTAGATCCTTGATTGTCACCCTCTGCCCCTGTTCCTCCTCTGTCCACACTACCTGGGATAAATTTCTGAGCACATTTACAGGTGCTTCCAAGCTCATACTACCCAAGAAATAGATGAGGAGCAGATTTACAGCACCTTTGGAATAAGGCTGCGTGTGAACTCATGCACCTATGAGTGTGGCCAACCTTACTAGGTGCTGGGGTGCATGTGCGTGAGGCAGGTTGAGGACATGGGGACAGTGAGGTATCCAGGAGCATAAAACAGAAGTAACAGCATGCTTTGTGGGGCTCGGGGGAGCAGCACTGGGCTGTTGGTATGCCATAGGGAGCCCTCCTGGACCAACCAGAGTGTGAGGGAGAGTGCTGCTTCTATAGCAACTGCAGGCCTGTGGTTGATTCAAAGTAGCATCTGCTGATTGGTCCTAAGTATAAGCCTGTGATTGGTTCGTATTTGGGCCTGCTTATTGGTCCAAATATCGGCCTGTGATCGTTTTCCAGCAGGTGCTGTGTTGCTAGGAGAGCTGGGGTTCTTTGAAACCATGCAGGCTGTGCAAAAAAATGGCAGCTCTAAAACCAGGAACTCTTTAGGAGGACTAGTGTGGCCCTCACGGCTTGTTGGGACTTATGGAAGTTGGGGATGTTCACAAGGGGCCTGGATCCTTCCTGATCCACCACGGAGAGGAAACCACCTCTCTGATCCGTTGCTGTTTGGAGTGGTGTGAGGGAGAGGTGCGATGACTGATAGGTGTGAATGTGGCTCCTGGAGTGGCCTGCAGAGTGGCCACGAAGTGGCCCTCGAGGGCGCTAAGGCAAGGTGTTCTAGTGCATCTTCGGGTGTGTGTGGGGGGCTGAGTAGAAGTGAAGAGAAGTGTGGGGGAGGGGCACGGAAGCTGTCAGCTAAACCGCACCCTCCTAACATTGTAGAAAAAGAGGAAGACCCCCCACCCCAATAAAAGACCGAGTCAAAAATGGGTAACTGAAATGAATAGGCACTTCTCAGGAGATGTACAAGTGCCTGGCCATCAGAGAGATGCAAATTTAAACACTGAGATTCTATTTTAGCCCAGAAAGAGTGGCTATCGAATAACGAATGCTAGCGAGGCTGTATGCACGTGTGGGGAAAATCCTCAGTGGGTAGGAATGGAAACTAGTGTCACTACTACAAAAATCTGTTTGGAGATTCCTCAAAACACTGAAAACAGAAATTCTAGTCAAGCCAGGCAAGAGCATCTTGCCAGTCTCACATGTGTCACCTGATTCAGCGTCCAAGTTCCCCGCTAAGGTCATATGGCATTCTACCCGATTGCTCTGCCCCTGCTCATGTAGTTACCAGTTGGGGACATGTGGGGTGTTATTTCTGTTGGCTAGTACAAGTGAAGCTGTTATGGACAGTGGTGTCTGAGGTTGGGTGTGGACATGCGTTTTCACTTTTCTTGAGTATCTGCTAGGAGTGGGGTTGTTGGGGTATGCGGCAGCTCGGTGAGCAGTTTGAGAAGCTGCCACAGCTTTCACATTGCACGGACAACGTGTGAGTTTTTGATTTCCCCAGCTCCTCCACCACACTTGTAGTTGTGTGTTCTGGATTCTTATAGGTGTGAGGCGGTATCTCATTGTTGTCAGTACTTTTTAAGCTAGGCTGGGGGCGGTGGTGTTGGCTCAGTGGTAGTGTAACAGAAAATGGCCCCAGGCAGTACACCTCAGTTTTTAGTTGCCCAGGTAACAGCTCCTGTTACAGTTTCTTACTACTGTCTCCTAGAAACAGCTGCTCAGTGTGACCCCTACTGTAACAACCAATCAAAGACAGCTGAGTACTCCGCCTCTGTATTTACCTTTTGCAGCCAATCACAAAAAAAAAAAAAAAAAAAAAAAAAAAAAAAAACCTTCCTCCTTGAGCCTTTGCGGCCTGACATTTTGAGGGACAATTGATTCCCTTTCAGTGCCCATCTGACAGTAAATAAATCTTCTTCCAAATTCTGGGAGTCACTGAGGTGTTTCTGTTGCTATAGCAATAATAGTACTTGTCTAGCATACCTGAGGCCCTGAGTCCCCTCCTGAGCACCACACATATAGATACACACACACACACACACACACACACACACACACACACACACACCCCACACACCTCACACACATAAATGTGATAAAGCAAAGAAGTATCAAAACATTTTTAAAGTTAGACTGTGCGAGATCTGTGTGACTGTACTCCCCTCTCACTGTTCATCTGGGTATAGTGAGGAACTATGATATAGAACAGGACTAGGCCTCCTTTTGGACATGTTGGCCTCATACAGCTAAGGGTGGACTGCAGTACTGAGACATCTTCATAATAAGAGTCAGTGTCCAGGGGCTGGGGAGATAGCTCGATGATCTAAGTGCCTGCCTGGCAATCGCAGGGTCCTGACTTTGATCCCTGGCACTGCATGCTATGACTGCCCTGGAACCCTGGGGGTACTGTGCTGGCCACCAAAATAGGGTATGGTGGCACACACCTGTAATCCCAGGGCTGGGGAGGCTGAGACAGGAGGATTACTATGAGTCAGAGTTGTGTAGCAAGACCCTGTATCAATAAATAAACTAAAAATTCAGTGCCCAGGGTACTCAGCGTGTGTCAAATGAATACAAGGCCCAGTATGTTGACTTTTCCCAGGCACTGAGTGTGGGAAGAGACAGGAGCTGAAGGTGGGTGGCAATAGCTGGTCATGCCTTACATTGTGGACCTTGGGGTTCAGGGACAGAGCTGGGAACAGACCCCACAGTGGAGGCTTATTTGAGGGTAGGGAGGTCCTGGGGGCATCAGAGGGGGATAATACCAAGCCTGTGTTCAAGGTGGCCACCCAAGATGTCAGCATGCTCCTGTGACCTGGTCATCCCTGCTTGAGGCTGATACCTAGCACTGTGCCTGTCCTGCAGGCTGAGGGCCTCCAGCCTGGCCTGGTATAGGTATGATCTGGTGTAGGTCACTGAGGAGTGATGGCAGCTGCGGCCATGACACGGCCCCTGCTGTGACTGTCAGAGGTGCTTACCGAGTCCAGATGAAACGCACACCTCCTGCTGGGACACTGGCTACTCAAGGGGGCTTCTGTCACCTGCTCAGGGTGCTTCCCTGGGAGCCAGGCCTCCTGCTACTTGCTACAGCCCTGTCCAGTGGAGCACTTTGAGGGTGAGGGGTCTGGGCCCTGAGAGGAGCCTCGATGTCACTGCCTCACTGAATGCCAGTCCCAGCCTCTGAGGGCTGGGTAGAGGTCTAGGGATGCTGAGGCCAGTAGCCTTGGTCTAGTGATGCTGATGCCAGTGGCTTTCACATTCCCAGGCTCTCTCAGGGGCTACAGTTGCCCAGAGCAACCCTGGCATCCATCACAATCAAATGGGATCTCATGCTGCAATGGCCAAGTGCTGGTCTCTTCCCAGACTGAGGGAACCTGATTGCTGATGCTTCCCAGGCTCGAGATCTGGGGACTGCACCATGGCTCTGACCTATGAGGCTGAGCAGAGAGGCCCAAGGGCTCATAGATTGAATTGCTGAAAGACCTGAATCTGTGATTGTCTGTGTAGATGGTCAGGCCCCGGCTGTACCGCCAGTGTAGGAGGTTCTATAAACAGAGGGCGGCAGTGCCTAGGCCCCTCCTAATCTGACCCAGCGGCCACAGCTGCATTGACTGAGGCTGGTAGAGGAAAGAAGACAGGGAGCTTGCCTCTTTCCTGACGGCCTGCAACTCCTGCCCAGAAGTATCTTGTCCCACCTTCCCCCAGCATTTACCTTCTTCCATGTCTTTCATGCAGGTTTTTTTTTTTTTGAGGGTATTTTGGCCCCTCCCCAACCTCCCACCATCGCCTATGCTGAGCTCAGAAAGCCACTAGGTCGTTTAACAACGGATCTGAGTTCCTCCCTCATGAAGTCAATCATCTATTTAATGGTGGAGGAAAAGTAGAAAACAACTTGGGTTTATGATGCATCTGCAACTGTGCCACAGTCCTGCTGAGCCTGCCAGCGGGGAGGGAGCGGCCAGGCCACAGGCACGATGCAGAGCCTTACATTTCTTTTTCGCTGTGTGAGGGCTGAACCTAAGGCCTTCACAGTGAGCTGCATTCCCAGCTCTTTTTAATTTTGAGACAGTCTCGCTATATTGATAGTTTGCCCAGATAGAGTTCAAACCCTAGGCTCTCCTGCCTCAGCCTCCCAGAGTGTTGGCTCTGCAGGCATGTGTCATGGCGCCAAGCTCCTGCTGCAGCATTCTGTGGAGGTCTTTGGCCTTCAGGCTAAGGCAGACTATGTCTCTGATTAGGTTGAGGGTGGACCAGCAAGTCCCACCTGACTAGTGGACCACATGTGGTTCCAGCTCTGTCCCTGTGAAAGCCTGAGGAAGCAGAGGGGTGAAATGGGGAGGTAGGACGATGATGCAGTAGTTTTGGGGCTCAGTGAGGTAGGCCTGCAGCAGCTGTTCTGGGACACAGTTCTGGGAGAGACACTCCTGCCCCGCAAAACAGTGGTGAGTCAAAGCTCGCGAGGCCTAGGGTGCAGGTGATTCAGGTCATAGACCAAGCCTTGACTCGAGGGAAAGCAGGCGGGTCTCTTGTGGGCCCCTTGTACTCGGGTACCAGTCACATTGTGAGGCTTCCCCTAGTGACAGGGGATGTGGGTTCTGTGTGTAAATGTAATAAGGACTTGTGCCCTTATTTGTCCAGTCCTCAGCACAGGTGGTAAGACCTGTTCCTGGGCTCCATGGTCACTTGAGCTGTGGCCCCTGGGAAGTTGGTGGTTGTGCATTGCTGACCTGGCAGAGTCCTACCGCAGGAAAGTCACAGGGACCCTGGTGCACGACTCTGTCCCTCAGAGCCTGGTGGCTGCAAGGGAGAAGTCATGCTTGGTGGAGGCCGGGAGGATGGAATGATGGAATGATGGCTGTTTGGTGTTGTTTAGGGATGGATTCGGTTGGTGTCTGCTAGGTCCTTAGTGCCAGCACTGTGGTTGTCTTGGATGCAGGGGTGCTCCCTGCCCTGGAGCCCCTCATTGCCTCTGCTGAGGATGAGATGTAGGGGTGCGGAGGGCAGCTGGGAGAGCTTTGGGCAGGGTGCTGCAGGGCCAGATGCTTCTGTCTGCCCGTGTCGTGGCTGGGGAGCTGTGGGGGGGATCCACTCCAGAAGTGACATTTGGAAGGAGGCGGGCCTGGGGCTCACTTAACATTTCAGTGTCGTGGTGAAGGCTCCCCAGGGCCGGCAGCCACATCGGCAGCGACATTAGTGGCTGCAGCAGTTGGCACAGAGTGTGCAGACAGGATTTAGGGGCTCGAGGGGCCGTGCAGTGACAAGGCTTCATCCTTCCTGCCCCAGCACAAGGGCGCCACGAGGACGTGGAAGGTACTGTGGGAATTGGGCCTTCTCTCCCACCCCAGCCCTGAGCTAGACTGTCTGCTGGCTGCATTCGAGTTGGGGACGGATGCCCAGTTCCTCTCTTGCCAGCTGTCACCTCATCCCTCCATGGGATACCCCAAGTGGCTCATTCCGTATGCTGGTGGGCAGCACACTCCCCTCTGGGACCCACCAAGCCCACCACTTGGGAATCAGAGGTCTAGTGAGTGACTCAGGCCCAGAGGCCAGGGGGTGACTGAGGCCCAGCCTGCCCACTCCTGCAACATTCTGGGGCCGTGGGCTCACGGAGCTGGCCTCCCCTGTCCATCTGCTGGCTCCTCTTTGCTTGGGGGATACACCTCACAGGTGCTGCTGGAACAGGAGAAGCTGGCACCGCCCTGGTGCTGGGCAGAGGTGCTCTGCCTATGGCTCCGTTTTCACTTGTGCTGGGCTCTGTCTTCCTGGTGCTTCTCTGGTTGTCTGGCCTAAAGCGACTCACCCTGGAAAGTTCCTGTTTCTATGTCGCAGGCTGACTGCTGGTCACTGCTGGTCACTGCCAGTCATTGACCCTTGGCTGCATGCAGCACACTGGTCACGGAGACAGGGACTCCAGAAGGGAAGGCAGTGTCCCCCACAGCGAGCTATCCTGGAGTCAGCTGGTGGCAGGCCTCTCATCTCTGCCGTAGGCTCAGCTCCCCAATGCCCAGCTGCTGCAGCCAAGAGGCAAGTAGGCACCTTCTTGGGTCTTGCTGCCCGGCAGAACAGGACAGGCCCAGCCCATCCTGCCCCACACAGCCTCGTCTCCGCTGGGGTGCTGGCTGCACAGCCCTCTGGGGACTCTGTGAGCCAGGCCGGCCCCGGCCACCCGAGCAAAGGAACCCTCAGCACTGCGTCAGCCACTCCCAGCTAGGAGCCCAGGCCCGAGTCACCCTTCCTGAGGAAAGTGCAGCTTGCCTGAGAGTGCCTGAGGCAGGGGGAGACTTTTTTTTTTTTTTTTTTTTTGAGACAGGGTCTTGCTATGCAGTTCAGGCTACCCTTGAGCTCACTTTTGTAGCCCAGGCTGGTCTCGAATTCTTACTGATCCTCCTGCCTCAGCCTCCCGAGTGCTGGGATTACAGGCATGCGCCACCATGCCTGGCTCAGGGGGAGACTTCTAATAGACCCCGCCTGAGTGCTGAGGATGGTATGCTGGGGCTGGTGGAGGTGGGGGTGGGGAGGGCGGGCCAGAGCTGGCATGTACATGCCAAGGACATCTCAGCTGGCAGGGCCAGGAAGGAGAAAGCAAGGGCAATGGAGAGGATTGGGTAGGGGTGGTCAGTGCCCTCAGGGGGCTGGGGATACTTCACACCTGCTGGTGAGGGTCTCTCTGGGGGCTGTAGGGACTTATGCCAAGTGGCCAGAGTCTTAGCAGGGTACTTCTGGTCTCTGGCCATGTCTGAGAGGCGACATGCAGTAGCTGAACGTGGCACCTCTGTGGTGTGTGCTCTCTTGTGTGGAAACATCCAGTTCCGTGAGTTCCACACCTCTGGTCCACGTCCTCCGATCTCTTAGTCCTACAGGTTCCTGTTTCCCTGTGTTGGAGCCGCCCCACTCACTTTGGCCGGGCTCAGATAGGACCCCAGGCAACCTCACCCCAGCTCAACTCCCACAGTCTCAGAGCTCCAGGTTCCTGAGTCTCCTCCCTCCCTCCCTCTGTCCATATCTCCCTCCCTCCCTCCGTCCCTCCCTCCCTCCGTGCATCCCTCCCTCCGTCCATCCCTCCCTCTGTCCAT
>PVJA010029930.1:0-24087 GCA_004027025.1 Myocastor coypus
TTAGTAAAGAAAGTCCATGAAAGGATATTAAATAGAAATTCATGAAATTAAAAATTCTATTGAAAGTACAGATAACAAAAGTGACCAATGTGAAGACAGCATCAGAGCTAGAAGATAGGGCTCCTGTCAGAAACCAGTTATTCAGAAATGACTAAAAATAACAAAAGAGCATGAAAAATGGATCCATAATTTCTAGATGAGGGAAAGAAGACTAATCTAAGACTAACTGGAATTAGTAAAAAATCAGAATATAGCAAAAGTGGCATAAAAAAACCTATTTACAGAAATATAGTAGAAAATTTTTATTATGGCTAGTATCTAGTTATCCCCCTAAAGCCTCATGTAGTTATGGGGTGAGCTTCTAGAGTTTGCGATTAATTCACATTACAGTGCTGGGGTTATGGGTGGGACTACTACACCTGCCCTGGGGCGGGAAGACTGAAGGCCCCTGGGAGAAGAGAGGCTTGCTTCTGCTGCTCCTACCTTTTTGCTGTTGCTTTTGCTGTTTTCCCCACCTGAGCTATTGCTCTCTGCCATGTGCCACTCGGCCTTGGAGCCAGCCAAGGATAGACTGAAACCTCCACAAACTCAGAGATAAATAAACCTTCCCTTCCTTAATTTTGGATGTCAGGTACATTGTCCTGCCAATAAGAGAAAAGTAACTGAGACAACTTTCCAAGTATAGAAAAAGAATTTAACATAAAGATAATAAGGTATACAGAAATCTAAAGAGCCACAATTAGAAAAGAATTTCATGATACATTATAGAAAATGCCAAGTGCTATACACTAGGCAGAGTGAGCAGCTGAGTAGAAGAGGTAAAATAAGGGAATCAGCAATGAGGCAACAGTGCAGAGACAGGAGCAGGTCAACACATTTCAGCAACAATTCTCAGTATGAAAGATCTTAATTCCCCAAACAAAAGACACAGATTAACAGAATGGATCAGGAAACAAGTTCAACAGTATGCTATATACAAGAAATACATCCAACTCCCAAAAGAAATTTATAAACTAGAAATCAAAGCATATGGGAGTAACCATCCCATTTTCTAACAAAATGAACTTCAATTCAAAAACAATCAAAAGAGGCAAAGAAAAATCACTACATATTGATTAAGGGAATAGGTCATTATATATTTGTTAAAGGAACAGTTTCACATGATAATAATTATACGCCATCAAATACTGGCATTCAACTTGATAAATTACTGGACATAAAAAATCAAACATCAACACACAATTAGAGTGGGGGACCTTAATACTCCATTGTCACAAATAGATCAACTAGACAAAAAGTCAGCAAAGAATAGCAGAGTTGAACCAAAATTTCAAAACAAATGGACTTAGTTCATATCTCAGGTGTTCTATTCAATAACAGAATGCAAAACCTCAGCAGCTTCTGGAACTTTCTTCAATACAGACCATATAGTAACCCATAAAGAATGCTTTATCAGATTGTAACACAATGAAACTAGAATCAATGGCAAAAAAAAACCCCACAGAAATTATACAAATGCACAGAAATTAATATGAATGGAGCTGGGCGTGGTGGCTCACCATTTATAATCCCGGCACTTGGGAGACTGAGGCAAGGGAACTGCTGTGAGTTTGAGATCAGCCTGGCCTACAAAGTACTCAAGGCAAGCCTGAACTGTATAGCAAGACACTTTCTCTAAAAGACACATACAAAAAAAAAGATAACAGAAGAAATTAGATAGTTCCTAGAATCAAATGATAATGCTAGTATGACATACCAGAATATATGAGACGCAATAAAAGAAGTCCTAAGAGGAAAGGTCATAGCTGTGAATTTCTACAGTGAGCCCAAATATGTAACTTAATATTGTACCTAAGGGGTTCTAGAAAAGAATAGCAACAGTGATATCTATTATAATATCTGTGGTGAAAATTATGAAGATTAAAAATTAAAAATGCATATTATGGGGTGGTGAGATAACTCAGTGGTCTAAAGCGCTTGCTTAGGCAAGCTTAGGCAACTACAGGGACCACGGTTCCATCCCCAGCACCGCATGATGTGCCGGGCCCCACTCCCAGGGCCCAGGGCGGGCTGGGCCAGCCATAACATTAAAAAAAAACAATGTATATTATAATGGTGAGAATGTGTCTGTCACCTCGTGTCTAGCAATACCTGAGTTTCTGCATGTTAACTTACGTGTTTGTTTTTGTTTTTTTCAGTTGCAACAGGGTCTCTCTACGTAGCGCAGACTGCAACTGAACTTACCACATAGCCTCGGCTGGTCTTGATCTTGCAGTGATCCTCCCACCCTAGCCTCCCAAATGCTGGGATTATAGGTCTACACTACAATACCAGGCTCATTCATAATTTCAAATTTACGGAATTTCTATTATAGATATTTCATAATACCTCTGAGAACAACATGACAAATGAAACATAAATGTAGTCTTGCCTTGAAAGGTGTATCTACAAGTGTGATCTTACATATAGTCATCAGTACAGAACTTAAAAACAAAGCAGGACTCCAACAGAAATTCACGGATGTGTTCACATATAAGACATGTACAAGAGTGTCAACACTAGAAACAACATACATGCCCATTTAAAATGGAACTATGGCATATTTACATGGTAAAAAATAGCAATGTGAATTTACAATATAAAAAAATCTCACTAACAGCAAAGGAAGCTAGACACAAAATAATAAATGTATTATGATTTATTTCATTTATATAGAACTGAAAAAGGCTCATCTGTAGTGTGTGTATTATGTGTATATATATCAATTACCTACTTCTTGGATGGGACCAGTAGTGCCTGGAATATTTCAAGGGTGTTCTATTTTTTATTTTGGTTTTTGGAGTACTAAAGAGTCCTGAGCTACATTTCTATTCCTTTTTATTTTTTATTTTGAGATTGGGCTAAATTGCTCAGGATGGTCTTGAACTTGTGACCCTCTTGCCTCAGTCTCCCAAGTGGCTTGAATTATAGGCATGTGCCATCATGCCTGGCTCTGGGTTGTTCTTTTTTTTTTTTTGTCTTTTTGAGACAGGGTCTAACTATGCAATTCAGGCTGGCCTTGAGCTCACCAGCCCAGGCTGGTCTCAAACTCACACAGATTCTCCTGTCTCAGCCTCCCAAGTGCTGGGATTATAGGTGTGTGTCACTACACCCAGCTTATTGGAATTCAAACTCACAACCTTGCATTTGCCAGGCAGGCAGCCCCTTACTGAGCTTTTATTTTGTGCCCAGGACTATGTTTTATTTTGCTGATACAATGATAATTGTTTTTTGTATTTTAAAAAATTTATTTATTATATGTATATCTATTTTATAATGGATATTGTTATGGGCTGATGTTTGTCCTCTCAAAATCTGTATGTTGAAGTGCTATTCCACAGTGCATTATTTGAAGACAGGATCAAGATAAATGAGCTCATTAGGATGAATTCTAATCCAATATAACTGATGTGTTTAGATGAAGAAATTTGGACACAGACACAAGGGAAGGATGATACATAAAGAGACACCGAAATGTCCATCTAGAAGGCCAAGTTTGGAACAGATGCTTTCTTTATGTTACTCAAAAGAAAGCAATTCCGCCAACACCATCACATTTAAGACTTTTACCTCCTGAGGCAAGGAGCTCAGTAGGGGGTGAGGCTGAAGAGGTAGCTGGACACCTGATTATGTAGGGGCTTCGGGACATGTTGAGTATTTTAGACTTCCTTCGTGTGTGTGTGTGTGTGTGTGTGTGTGTGTGTGTGTGTGTTGTCTTTTTGGTTCTTGAGACAGAGTCTTGTTATATAGTCAAGGCTGGCCCTTGAATTCACTGTGTGTCCCAGGCTGGTCTCTTAACTCACAACAAATCTCCTGCCTCAGCCTCTGAAGAGCTGGAGATCACAGGTATGTGCCATCATGCTCATCTAAAGATTTTGGCCTTTATCTCAAAAACCACCAGCTTGACATAGTCAAGGGGCTGGGGAGATAGTTCAGTAGAATAAGCACGTGCCTGGCAAGAGAAAGGTCCTGAGTTCAATCCCCAATACCACAAAAGAAAAGAAAAGAAAAGAAAAGAAAAGAAAGTGGTATAAAGAACATTTAGTGGGGCATGGTACTGCAAGCCTATAATCCCAGCACTTGGGAGGCTGAGGCAGGAGGATCCGTGCAAGTTCAAGACCAGCCTGGGGTACAAATTGAATTGCATAGCAAGACCCTGTCTCAAAAAGACCAAAAAAAAAAAAAGGAAAAGAAATAGCCAAAACATTTGGTGCCTCAAATGAAGGCAAATAGTTAAAATAGTTGAACCTAAATCTAGTTAAACCTTTGGAACTAACTTCCATTTGTAGGGGACACAGAAAGTAGAATGAGTCAAATAATAGCCTAAGGAAGTAATCTGACAAATCCAAAATGTAGAACATTCCCAGTAACAACCAAGCCAGTTCAGAGCCAGTGGGAACAGGAAAAACTAGACAGGAGAGGACAGACACATCCTAGAGGATGAGTCCAACTAGAACTCATGAACACTGTTTAGCTCCTATAATAAAAAGGTATTTTTAGGCCATTGGTGAAATTTGAATAAACTCCTGATGATACTAAAAAGTTAGTATTAGAAATTTTAAAAGATATTCTGTCTTCCCATTGAAGTTGCTAAAACTATACACAAAATAGGTGTTTAGGATATGTTATTGATGTTGATGCCGAATCTTAGTATTTCATATTTAGGCAGATAGAAAAAAAAAAAAATGGTGAAATCATTTATATCTTTTCAGAATTACTGAATGTGAGAATTAGAAATGATACAAGAGACTGTCTAGTCAAAATAAGTTTATCTAAGCAGGAGGAAAATGACACAAAACTCCCAAGCAGAAGGTCTGGTCTATACCAGGGCCCTTGTTAAAGCTTTTCACTATAGATCACAGGAACTGTTCTATCTTCCAAGCCCTGGAGCGCTCGCCACTCGTTCCTGCTCTGTCGCCACCCTTGTTCTTCCAGCCCCACTCCAGGCACTGCCACTCACTCACATCCACCTGACCACCTCTGTCCCTGAGAAAGCTGCCTTAGATAATGATCTGAGAGGGAGACAGAGTGAGAGCCATGGATAAACATTTTCAAAACATGGCAAATTTTTTTTCTTAATCTTTTTGAGACAGGGTCTCGAATGCAGTTCAGGCTGGCCTTGAGCTCACTTTTGTAGCCCAGGCTGGTCTTGAACTCACAACAATCCTCCAGCCTCAGCCTCCCAAGTGCTGGGATTACAGGCATGCGCCACCACACCAGGCTAAACATGGCAAAATTAACAGAACAACAGCTACAGTTTCAAGCTTTCTCCAGATTATTTGTGTTCTTTATTCTATTGGCTTTTAATGATCACATTTCATCCCCCAAATTCTGTTCATGATTCCACATTAATCATACAGTTCTCAGAATAAAAAAAGGTTTTAAGCCATTGATACATAAAGAACCAGTGCTGCCCCCTCTTTCTTTTTAATGCTTCATTTTTTAAAAATTATAGCTAATGTAAAGGGTTAGAAATAAAAATGTTGTTATCATAAGGATCTTAGTAAAATAGTGATTTCAAAATATTCATTTGTATTATTTTATTATATTTTTATTATAGTTTTTTATCCTTATACATTTATTTTAGGATATTGTACAAGTTTCAAAGCAAATAAAATCTTGGTGTGTGTATTTAAAGCATAACAAAATATTTCACAAACTCCATATTATAGTACTATTGAAATTACTCATCTGTGGGTTATAAACAATACATTTTCAGAATTTTATTTTTTTATTTCTTCTTTTGAGTTCTTTTTTCTTTGCTTTTTGAGACAGGGTCTTGCTATGCAGTTGAGGCTGGCCTTGAGCTCACTTTTGTAGCCCAGGCTGGTCTCGAACTCGCCCCAATCCTCCTGCCTCAGCCTCCCGAGTGCTGGGATTACAGGCGTGAGCCACCACACCCGGCTTCTTTTGAGTTCTTATACTAGGGAGACTATACAATGTTTACATATGTAGGTCTGCTTTATTTCACTTATGAGTATATGTTCAATATACATCCACTTATATATGAAGTCTTCTAGTTTTTCATTCTTTATAGCTGAGTAATATTTTATTGTATGAAAATGCCACATCTTTTTAACCATTCTTCAGATGATGGGCATTTTGGTTGTTTTCAAGATTTGGCTATCACAAATTGTGCTGCTATGAACATAGGTGCACATATATCACTATGATATCATTTGCATTACCTTAATAAAAATATTAAATTTTAGAAAACTGAATTATAATACTTATCTAGTACTATGTCTGGCACTATGTGGAAAAATTAATCTCAGCCAGTATGACATAACTGGGCTTATCTGGAGTAGTTGATATATTTAGGTGAGGTTTATCTTTTATTTTCAGTGCCAAGGACCAAACCCAGGGCTTCCAGCTTGCTAGGCAAGTGTTCTAACGCTGAGCTAAATCCCCAGCCCACCTTTGCTGTATTTATAAATACCAAACCATGGGACACAAGTTTAAGCCAGTGGCAAAAAATTACTACACTTTAGGTTTTGTCAGCAAGCTAACTTTGAAATAACATGTGCTTTTCTTTTCAAGGCAAGCTTGCAGAACTTGATATTTGGTCAGTCAGCTTGCAGGCAAAAAACCTACCTCACCTTCAGTTCTTGCTACCAAATTAAATCACCAGAAAATAATATATTTGGAGATTCACTTATGTCCTTAAAATCCCTGTACAATTATACACTAAGTTGTAATCTTGGATTCTACCAAAATTCAATATAAGAAAAGATCATATGGGAAAAAAAATCAATAATATAAATATTTCAAGGAAAACCTAAATGTCATCATAACACAATTAGTGTGGTTTAGTTCTGAGAGCTTTATTTATAATGATGCCAAAACCACTTTGCTCAATCAACACGCTCACAATGTTGTACAAGCTCCCTCAACTGGTTAAAATATAGAACTACCAAAAAACATGTTCCATTGGGTTAACTTTTTCATCTTCTTCAGAAATTACTGTAACTCCAGCCTGAGATTGAAGAATGGACATGATGTCATTAGACAATTTTTTAAAGCCATTATGTGAACATAGGTCTGCCATATCTTGCCATGCTTCTAGTGAGCAAAATGAATCACTCATCATAAGATGTTCTATTGCATCTGGGGAAAAAATAAAAATTATAACACACATTTGTTTGATAATCTGAATTTAGCAATTCTTCAAAATATAAAGGGATATAATTTCACCTCAGTTACTCTTAAATTCTACCTGATATCCATAAACTTAACAATACAACACATAAAATAGTTTGTCTAGCTCACGGTATGTTCCTGCTCTTCTACAAGGCTGGGAGTGTAGAAAGTGAAGGATGAGGGTTCATCTTGTTAATTGAAGTCCTTTTGCTTGGGCTTTTATATAAACATGCTTAGAAATGCCATAGAAGTGCCATCCCAAGGATTTAAGAAACTCTTTGGGAAACTATAATGGTTGATCGGCTGTACTGACTTGAGAAGTTTAAAAGCTTAACTAAACTGGCTCAGCAATTCCACACCCTAGGGCGTAGAGGAGCCACCAGAGGTGGACCCGTCACTTAACTGATATGAAAGAGAACTGAGAAAGGACAGACAGTTCCATTTCTTCAGAGGAGTCCTGGTGTTTGCCTTCAGCTTGGACATCGTCTTCTGGCTTCTGGCAGACTCTCAGCTTCTGCCTTGGATCCTTCAGCCTTCTGGTGTAGGCTCATCAGCCTTCCATGGCAGAGCCATTGGCCTCCTGAGATGGACTTGCACTGAACACTGCAGTGAGCTCCAGACCTTGAACTGAATGAATCCTTCAGTCTCCACTGTGCAGACGCCCTCTGTGCTGCCTCATCCGACTCTATGGCTGACCGTGGTAAGCCAGTCTTGAAATATCTTACACATCTGTACATTTTTTTTTCACATCTGTACATTTTATGTTGTATCTGTTTCTCTAGTAAAACCCTGACTGATACAGAAACTCTCTAACCTCTTACTGTGGAGACCTCTTAATTAAGTGGCTCTTATAACAAATATTATTTTCTACGGAATGAAAATAATGAAATAATTTTCCTTTTAAAAAAAATTCTAGATCAAATTAAGGAGGACAAAAGAGGGAGTGGGTGAAAAATATTTATGTATGTAAGCAGGATGGTTTGGGCAACTGTACTGCACATTTCTCTTGGTCTCTGGAAAGGAGCAGTTAATGCTTTAATTTGTTTCATCTCCTTTTTAAAATTGTTTGCAATTAATTAATCTCTTCTTAATTTCTTTTTTTTTTTTTTTTTGTCTTTTTTGAGACAGGGTCTCACTATGCAGTTCAGGCTGGCCTTGAACTCTCACCGATCCTCCTGCCTCAGCCTCCCAAGTGCTAGGATTACAGGCGTGCACCATAAATCATGATTTCTTTGTAAAAAATAAATAAAAGATGGATTATTCCTCTTAAAAAAATAACAACACCTGTAATCCCAGCACTTGGGAGGCAGTGGATTTAGATCACCCTGGGTTACACAGTGAGTTCAAGGCTAGCCTGAACTGCATAGTGAGACCTTATCTCAAAAACAGACAGATACATAGATAGATAGACAGATAGATAGATAGACAGACAGACAGACAGACAGACAGACAGACAGATAGATAGATAGATAGATAGATAGAATCTACTGATATTTACTTTTGAAAGTCTGTATTTGGTATCTATAATCTGTATCTGTATTGGGTCTGTATTTGGTATCTATAATCTTTTTGAAATACTGGTGATTAAAGCCAGAACCTTTACACTTAGCTATATCCCCCTCAGCTGCTAACATGACTAGGTGGGGCTTGAACTTGCAGTACTCTTACTTGAACCTCCCAGACTGTGTGACACCATACCCAGTTGGAACTCATTTCTTACTTAATACCTGTATTACATATGATACAAGATGATATATCCTGCTGGTCACAGCAGCATGTGCCTATAATCCCTGCATGCAGGAGGCTGAGGCAGGAGGATTGCTATGAGTATAACGGCAGCCTGGACTACAAAGTGAGCTCAAGGCCAGCCTGAGCTGCATAGCAAGACCTTATCTCAAAAAGACCCCCTACCAAAAAATAAAAAAAGATTTATCCTGGCCATTCTAGCAACATTATTATTTTATCATAACTGCCATTTTCTTATGAAATAATTTGATTGATTTTTAATGATAATTTGAAACTATAAAATCACCTCTCAAAATGTGGTTTCAAGTAATTTGCCTATCATTCCTTGACCCTAGACAATAATTTAAAGTCAGTTTTGTCAGGGGCTGGGGAGATAGCTCCGTGGCACAAGTGCCTGCCTGGCAAGTGCAAGGTCGTGAGTTTGAACCCTGGTCCCACTAAAAAAAAAAAAAAAATCAATTTTGTCTGTTCATGCTCCCATATTAAATTAGTGAAAGGAGGGAAAAATTTAATTTATTATTCTAGACTATGCTGCAGATTTAGGTTCAGAGGGAGTATCATGTAAATATGTGTAAGTCTGGTCTAAGAATTAAAACATGGGGGCTGGGGATATAGCTCAGTGCCACACACACACAAGGAATTAAAACATATGAAGCTTATATCTAAATAACTTGTTCAAAGGCATATAAAAGATTACTAAATGCACATATTAATATATGCTAAGTTTTTAGAATAGTGTTAGTTATTAAAATTATTATGGCATTCCAATAAAATTTAATGAAGTTCTTTCTTCATTCTTCTTTGTTTTTTAACTTTATTTATTTATTTATTTATTTATGCATGCTATGGCCAGCTCAGCCTGCCCTGCCCTAGGGTAGGGCTGGCACAGCACATGGTATCAGGGATCCAACCATGGTTGGTCCCTGTGGTTGCCTAAACTTGCCTAAGTAGGTGCTTTAGACCACTGTGCTACCCTGTCAGCCCTCTTTCTACATTCTGATTCTGTCAAGAAGTAGAAATATTTCAGAAGACTTATTGACACAGTGATCTCTACATTTCTATATTCCTAAAGCTAAAGGTTTCTAAGAAGAAACTCCAAATGAAAATTTGAGTTAATTCATTCATAATCATTATGAACTTCCCCTGTGTAACCCACTATTTCTTTCAGAACATTTTGCTTACCTTTCCCACCTTTATTTATTTCTTGAAGTAGCTTAATCCCAATTTCTCCCATATTTATAGAGAATAAATGGAGTATAATAAGCACAAAAGATAAAAATGGCAGGTTCTCATTCCTTTCTTTAGTGAGAGATTCAATTAGTTCAGCTTGAGGACATAATGTTATTAGCTGTACCAGGTCATCTGAAAGTAAAAATGAAAAATTGTATCTCAACATCTTATGATAAATCCAATCCTTCCAAATCCCTCAGTGACACACTCCAACCCAATTCAACAGTATTATCCTCAAATTAGATATATATACAACATATAGAGAGATTCCTCATTTAATGACAAGGCCCCATTTCTGTGACAGAAAGTTAAAGAGTTGGTGCTAGCACCAGCCAGATAGCTCAATGGATTAAAATGCCTGCTTAGGCTGACACGGGCTGGGATTCCCAGCCTGCTGTGCCAGTCCCACCCCTGGGGTGCTCTGAGACAGTGATTGAGACTGGGCATGGTGGCATGCACCTGTAATCCCTGCACTTGGGAGGCTGAAAACAGGAGGATCACTACGAGCACATCCTGTATTAAGTACTAAAAAAAAAAGAAGAGTTGGTAGTGTGATGCCTCAGTTCATGAGCTTAATTCTTTTTTTGCAGTACCAAGGATTGAACTCAGGACCCTGTGCTCATCAGGCAAGTGTTTATTTTACTGAGCTATCTTTCCAGCCCCTTTGCCTTTTTTTTTTTTTTTTTTTTATGGCTAGCTCAACTCACCCTTGGGGCAGGGGCTGGTGTGGTATGTGGTGCCAGGAATTGAACCTCGGTCCCTGCTCAGTTGCCTAAGCTTGCCTAAGCAGGTGCTCAGGCCACTGAGCTATCTTGCCAGCTCACAAATTTAATTCTTTGGATGGTTCTGATCACAAACTAAAGATGAGAACTGAATAAAACTCAACAGTTAGGTTCAATGTTGGTGTTATAGGGAAATTTGATTCAGTTCTGTTCCATTGGGTTTGTGACCAGAATCTTGGAACAAATTAAGAGCATGAACTAGGGTTGGCCAAATAGCTCAGCCAATTAAAGCACTTGCTTAGGCAGTGCAGGGGCCAGGGTTCAATCCCAGGCCTGCCATGCTGGCCCCACCCCTGCAAAGTGCTGGCACCAGGATGGAGACTGGATGTGGTGGAGTAGGCCTGTAACCCCAGCTCTTGGGAGGCTGAACACATGCAAATCACTACGAGTCCAATCTATGTAGTGAGGCCCTGTAGACCTGGTACTAAAATACAAAAGAAAGAGAGAGAAATGCAATGAATGCTAAGCAAACAATACAAAGAACCAGTGAATCAAGCTGTTACTGTAAAAAATTAAATAACATTGAAAACTCTCAGCCAAAAAGAAAAATCAAAAAAAGGACAAAAAAGACTCAAATCCATGCAATTAGGAATGAAAAGGGTGAAATAACAACATATCCTGCTGGAAGCCAGATCATAATTACCTACCTTCAAGAATTTATATTCTATAAGATGGCAGAAATGGAGAGATACAATATAAATTACTAAGCAGAAACAAGAGGATATAAAAATTCTAAACAAACCACTATGCATCAATGAAATCAAAGATGTAATTATAAATCTACCAACAAAGAAAAACTCAGGTCCTCATAGATCTGCTGCTAAATTCTACAAGAAATTTACAGATCAAATGCCACTATATCTAAAACTCTGTAATGAAACTAAAAGGTAAGTGATGCTCCCAAATCCACCCCTGGAAGCAAGCATTATCCTGATACCAAAACCAGAGAAGGAGCCACCTCCCTAACACACACAAAAGAAAACTAGAGACTAATCTCACTATTGAACATAATTAAAAGAAAGAAAAAAAAAAACTCCCTAATAAGATACTGGCAATTCATCAAGAAAATTAAATATCATGATCAAGATGAATTCATCCCAGAGACACAGGAATTTTCAACATATACAAATAAATAAATTAATGCAAAACACATTAATAGAGTAAAAGATAAATGCCATACAATCATCTCAATAGATGCAGAAAAAGATTTGACAAAGTCCAACATCTACTAATGATTTCAAAAAAAAACACAGAAAATTGGAGTGGTCCTTTTTTCAATCTGATAAAATCCATCTTTGACAAACTAATAGCCAACATCATGCTAAATGGACAAAAACTGAAAGTTTTTATTCTAAAATCAGAAACAATGGCAAGCACAAGGGCCTGAGTTCAATCCCTGGTTCTGCCAAAAAAAAAAAAAAAAGTAAAATCAGAAACAAGACAAGGACGTCCACTATCACCACTCTTGGTCAATAGAGGTCTGGTAACATTAGTCACAACAATTAGAGAAGAGAAAGAAACAAAAAGAATAAGGATAGGAAGGGAAGAAGTTGGACAGAGAGGAAACTAAATGTCTCATTTCTCTTTTTTTAGAGGGTACAGGAATTGAACTCAGGACCCCCAACTTGCCAGGCAAGTACTGCATCTTGAGCTATATTTCCAGCCCAGAAGAGAAGTTAAATTATCATGCAGACATGATACTCTACATAGAAGACCCCAAAAATGCCACTAAAAGACACCTAGATTTAATAACCAAATTCAGTACCATACCTGGACATACTCTCAAAAATTAATAGCATTCCTGTATACAAAACACAAACCCATTGAAAGACAAATTAGGGAAACAACACCTTTCACAATAGCATACAGAGAGAGACAGAGAAAGAAGAGAGAGAGAGAGAGAGAGGGAGAGAGAGAGAGAAATGAGCTACCTAGGACTCAATCAAATGAAAGAACATTACATTGAAAACTACAGCTCTTTCTTGCTCTCCAGCCGTCTTGGCAGCTGCTCCTGGTTGAGGGCTGTCCGAACCTAAGGCAGGAAAATGGTGACCTCAAAGAAGACAAACAAATCTCTGGAGTCCATCAACTCTAGGCTCCAACTCATTGTGAAAAGTGGAAGGTATGTACTGGGGTACAAGCAGATGCTGAAGATCATCAGACAGGGCAAAGTGAAATTGGTCATCCCTGCCAACAACTGCCCAGCCTTGGGGAAACCTGAAGTAGAGTGCTATGCTGTTATGGTTTGTGTATAGGTGTCCCCTGCAAAGCCTCATGAAGTCTTGGGGCAGCTTCTGGAATTTGTACTCCATTGTTGGAGAATGAGTGCTGCACCTTGGGGCAGGTGATTTGCATTTCAATGTAAGGTAGAAAGAGAAGTTAAGCTGCTTGAGCTGCAGCTAGCTCTCTCCCTGCTCTCTTGCTCTTAGCTGCCTCCATGAAGGTTGCCCTCTGCGATGTGCCACTGTGCCTTGGAGCCAGCTGGGTATGGACTGAAACCTCCAGTAGCTGTGAGCTAAGTAAACCTTTCCTTCCTTTATTTGAGTGTTGGGTGATTGTCCCATCAATGAGAGAAGAATAACTAAGACATATGCCACGCTGGCCAAAACTGGTGTCCACCACTACAGCGGCAACAATATTGAACTGGGCACAGCATGTGGAAAATACTACAGAGCATGCGCGCTGGCAATCATTGATCCAGGTGATTCTGATATCATTAGAAGCATGCCAGAACAGACCGGTGAAAAACAAACCAAGCAGGGCCAGGGAGATAGCTCAGTGGCACAAGTGCCCACCTGAGTTCAACCCCCAATACTGAAAAAAAAAAAAAAAAGAAGAAGAAGAAGAAAGAAGAATAAAACAAGCAGAATTTTTCATTAATAAAACCTGCGAGAGCTTGAGAAAGAAAAGAAAGAACTATAGTACTCTGAAAAAGATCAAAGAGGATATCAGAAAATGGGAAGATATCCCATGTTTGTGAGTAGCAAGAATAAATACTGTGAAAATGACCACGTTTTCAAAATTGTGACGCAATTTTAATGCAATCCCAATCAAAGTACCAGTAATAAACCAGGCAGAACTAGAGAAAACAATCCTAAAATTCATTTGGAACCAGAAGAGACGCAGAATAGTAAAAGTAATTCCGAGCAACAAAGAAAGGCAAGGCAGGGAGCATCATAATCTCTGACTTAAAATTATACTCCAGAGAGTCTGGGCGCGTGAGTGGGCAGTGGCAGGCCTGAGAGTCCGGCCTTACCGGCTGACCGTTCACTACTATATCTCAGAGCCATGAGTCGGTTTGGTTCCCAGTTGGTGGGGGCTGCACGGACCCCGTCACCACCCCCAAAAGCCCGCTGCAATGAGAATCTCGATAAAATCGATATGTCTCTAGATGAAACTATCAAATTGAATCAAAAGGAAGGTAAGAAGCAAAATTTTCCAAGACTAAATAGGAGACTCCAACAAAGTTGTGTTCGGCAATCCAGAATGAGAGTACGGTGGGGAATCCAGCAGAGTTCTGGTTTTGGTAAAACTAGCCTGAGCCGAAGAGAAAAATAACGCCTGGGAAGAGACGTCCTTATGGAATGATCATTGGGCTTGCGGCTAGAAAAGCAACAGGGATTCAAAAAGGAGTTAGTCCTATGAATCGTCCACCTCTAAGTGACAAGAATATAGAACGATATTTTCCAGCATTAAAAAGGAAACCAAATCTTCTGAGACAAAAATGAAGTGCAAAGGAAACCAGCTGTAGTTCTCAAGAGACCTAACCAGTTAAACAGAAAAAGTAACATTCCAGCTAATTTAACCAGGAGTAGAAATAAATTAAGCCATCAGAAAGATACTTGGCAGGCAACTTTTCTTTCCAAAAAGGCCTAAAGGTTCAGGCCCAGTTGAACACAGAACTGCCAGTTGGTGTAGTAGCAAAGAGCACTCGTCAGTGGCGTACTTCCACCACAAATGCAGGAATCTTCACTGTGTCCACTGACAAGCCTGGAGCTGTGTGAAGCCCAGTAACTCAGAAACCACAATTAGCTCATACTGCTGCACCCTCATTCTTGACAAAATGAGAACAATCCAATGTGAAGAACATTCCTAAAAGTGTCCCTTTACAATTTGATATAAATAGTGTTTGGAAACAGAAGGGGATGACTTTGACTGAATGGTTTGCTATCCTGAAAGGAACAAAGAACCAGTAATAGCATACAACAAAGGAGGAAGCCCCTTTGTCACTGTGGGATAGATCCCATATCAAAAGAACTTTTGAGTGATGACTCTGTCCGAAAATTTGAGTTGCTTAAAGAATTTTCAAGAAACTTTACCTTAAAATATTCACAAAGCTAAGTAAGTCTTATTTTTGAAGGTTTTTTTTTTCTTAAATGTATAAAATAATGCCCTGAAAGGTAATAGGGAATATACCTATCTGTTCTTAAAGTCAACAAAACAATTTTCTATTGACTTCCTTGGTTCCTCATGCAGCAGATGGAAGACAGAAATTGATTATTTTTATGATAGTAATATTTAGGATCTTATCACCTCTGCCCACTTCTTAGATATGGCCATGGGAAAACTTTGTCTTCTGTAATATGAGTAGATCCCTTTGTTGTTGTAATAAGTGCAGTTGATTTTTTTTCATTAGACATATTTTTAGAAACCTTATGAGGATTCCAGTTTTGGCTTTTAAGATTTATGGAACTATCTGGAACTTGGTTCATTTTTCAGGTGGCATTAAGTTAGGTCCCTAGAGTTGAGCACTGAACTTCTAATAAGACATGTGGTTCTTGGCATTAATCTTGGCTTAAAATATTGGTGTCTGAGGGCTGTAAATGCATGCTTATAGAATTATGTGATGAGACACTGGAAAAGGTCCAGTGTAAAAAGTTGACAGTTTGTATTGAGTAATAAGGAAAGCATGTAAAGAGGGAGCAAGTTGAAGATCAGAAACTTAGGTAAAAAACTTCCAAACCCAGGTCATAGATACACTCTGGATATAGTGTAGTCTTGAGTCTGGGGTCTGAAGATTCTTCTGCAGTTGATTATTAGAATTTAGTTTTTAAAATGCATTCAGTTTCTTAGAAATTTTGTAAGTAAAATTAATAGCCTTATAGTCCTAACTTCTTACTCAAAATTAAAATTTATAAGCTTGCTAAATTGATTTATAGCTCCAGAAAGAAAAATGTTACAAAGAAGAAATGTATAAGATTATAATGGAGTTACATTATAACCTTTGTTGTATACCTTCTCAGATTTTTTTGTATGATATAAAATTAAAGTATTGAGGAGGAGAAAGCTTTTCCTATAACCTTGAAATATGGGGAGGAATTAGTCTCTTGTTCCATGATAGTGCCAAGAGTCTTCAGAAGCTATGTGCTACAAATTACAGTAAAATGCCAAAATACAGCAAAATATTCCATCTGAAAATTCACAAGTTTGGTCATTCTGAGGCTTGACTTTTTGGTTTACAATAATGTTCAAACCTCTAAATAAGTGTTGGTTCTCTGGTTTACATTATCAGTGTTGACTTTTCTTATAAAACAAAATATTATCACTTCTGCCTACCTTCCATTGTATATTAGACTTTATTGTTTCTTATGTTGCTTGGTTACTTACTGGTTTATGCTAGCCATGGGCAGCTATCAGTAACAACTTCATGCTTATATCAAAGAAATCTGATCCTTAATATCTGATATTTTGCCAGTACTTTACTTGATAAAGTGGGATTATTGGAACCCAATCACAGAATTCAAAAATAAACTCTAGCTCTTAGCAATCTGAATCTTTTCATGAAGGCTAAGGACTCATTGCAAAACATTTTTGCAATTAGGGATACTTAATATTCGATCCAAGAATAATATATCTTGCATGGGCTGGAATTATTGGTAGCTTGTTTTAAAGCAAAGAAAAACAACTGAGCATAAGTTTGCTGTCTTTACAATAGTTTTTGAGAATATAGTATGAAAGAGTTCTCATTTTATTTTAATTATATAGAAATGTTGTTAACGTCATTTTTTGAGATACCTTAAATATTGCCCCAAATGTTGACATTAAGTGCATTAAACAACAAGGCGTCTTTGGTATATTAAACTACACTTGCCTAAGCAGGCACTTAGTCCACTGAGCTATCTTGCTAGCCCTGAGTTGGTAGATATTTCTAAATTTTCCATTTTAATTTCTTTCTTTCTTTCTTTCTTTTTTCTGTGCTATTTGTTTTGTTTTCTTGACACAGGATCCTGTTATGAAGACAGGCTGACTGAACTCACCATCCTCCTGCCTTAAGCCCCCAAGAACTGGAATTAAAGACAGGCACCACCCTGACCATGTTTTAATTTCTAACAGAATAAATGTAATAGGTTTACCTCATATAAATGAATGTTTTTTGAGATCCATGATGCTTTTTAATAGCTCCAGGGAAAACTGAGACCAGAACATTCAAGAGACTCTGACTAGACCGAGTAAAGCAGCCTCCAGAGAGATGCTTACATCTACATGCTAGATTTTATTAAGAAGGAAAAATAAAAATCTTTACGTCTAAAAGACATTCTTTTATAATAAAATATTTTAAAAATTTTTTTCTGGAGGGTTTTTGATGGCTTTTTTTTTTTTTTTTTTTTTTTTTTTTTTTTTTTTTGTCTTTTTGAGACAGGGTCTTGCTATGCAGTTCAAACTGGCCTTGAGCTCACTTTTGTAGCCTAGGTTGGTCTTGAACTTGCACTGATCCTCCTGTTGATGGCTTTTTTTTTAAAGAAAAAAATTATAAATGTAAAGCCAATGGTTTAAATCTGAAAGTATTTCTAGTATTACTAAACTGTATCTAACCCAAGGTCAAAAATGAGAACCCGACAAGCTGTGGTTGCTTCTCCTCAAAAACAAAAATACATAAGTGTCATCCTTTTCTTCCTCCTCTTCCTCCCCCTTTTCTTCCTCTCTTTTTTGAGAAAGGGTTTCAATATGTAGTTCTAGCTGGTCTTGAACTTTCAACCATGCTCCTGCCTCCCAAGTGAGCCACTATGCCCAGTACAAACTGCTTCTTTAAAACACTGATTCTATCCTTCAATTTTTGTTCAAGCTATTATCATTTTCATCTTATAATCAATTCTAAAAATAATTACCAAGGCTTAAAAGACAGCAATGCTATAAGAATGTCTCAAGTTAATAAACTATGTATCATTTCAGAGTATAATGGTTAGAGTGATGCAAAATGATAGTCAATCATGTTTCCATGCACTTACAAAATTTTACAAAAAAGGAAGAACTCATCTTTCACTTAATAAAAGATCCAACAATAATTAAAACCTATGCTTCATGTCTAAACACTAGTATAATTATTTCATATGAATAATAAAAAAATAAATCTGTCTACTTAGAATATAACAAATACAATTCACTCAACAATTTGTAATTTTTAAAAAAACAATTTGTAATTGCATATGTTTCAGTTACTTTGCTTTACTGTTGAGATGAAATACCTGAAACCCAAAATTAAGGAAGGAAAAGGTTTTTTTTTTTTTTTTTAATTTTATTTTATTTATTTATTTTTTTCTTGTTTCAGAACCTTTGTTTATTCACTCATTTTTATGGCCAGCTGAGCCCACCCCAAGGGCAGGTCTGGCACAGCATGTGGTGCCGGGGATCGAACTGCGGTCCCTGAAGCTGCCCAAGCTTTCCCAAGCAGACGCTTTAGACCACTGAGCCATCCAACCAGGCCCCAGAAAAGGTTTATTTAGCTCACAGTTTGTAGAGCTTTCAGCATACTCAGGTGCTCCAAGGCAAAGCAGCACAAGGCAGAGGGCAGCAGTTCATGGCCATGGAAAACAGCAACATAGCAAGAGCAAAAAGGCAGGAGCAACAGCAGCAACAGAGGCAGAGGGCAAGCCTCTCCCCCTTTCTTACACTGTACCCAAGCTATCTACCCCAGAGCGGATATAGCACCTATACCCATAATTTCAGCATTGAGGTCATGAAATAATCACAAACTCTGGAAGACCATAGCCCCATCACTGCATGAGGCTTTGGGGAGACAACAAGACATAAACCATAACAGAGTGGGACCTATTCTGCCAGCTTCTGTTCTGCCCAACTATTGACAAATTACTGACCTTTTCTGGGCTTTAGCCTCTCTGTGGAAATAAGGCTTTTTTTGTTTGTTTGTTTTGTTAATCTAAAAAGTAAAGATTATACCAAAGCCAACTTTAAAAAGTCAGCACAAGGATTAAATGATATAATGCTTATGAACAGCCTAGCTATTAGTGTTATTATAATATTAGTGTCAGATATGATATTATTAATGAAAGAATTAGTAACTTTAAAAACTACACAGATTCTAAGTAAAAGACAATACATTATTTAAAAATTATCAGAGTCAACAGGCTTAATAAATATTCATTTTCCTGGGAAACATGATTGAAAATTGCTATGTTTGGCTTTATATTGCAACTTCTTAGATTAAGGATACACAGTCTAGAAATCAAGATGGACATGAACATGGGAAATGGTGGGACGTCAGGGCTCCTTGTACAATAAGGCTACTTCTAAGCTAATTCATAGCAAGAGATCTACCCACTGAAGCAGGGCACACTACTAGTTAATTCACGTAGATAATTACTCAGTCACAATGTAAGTGCTTAAAAATTCTGAAATGAACATTATTTCACTAACTCATTATTTCTAATATTCACAACATATTCCAGTTTAGTGTGGCCAACTTGTATTCAACCTATTTTTTGTTTTTATGCCCTCTTTTTGAGGGAGGTAGGCTTTTCTTGGCCTACAAGTAAAGAATATAATGAAAAGTATGTAAGTAATAAAACCTTTTTATTTTAAACTATTTGTCTTCTAACTTGTGTGTGTGTGTGTGTGGCTGGCTCAGCCTTCCCTGGGGATGGGGCTGGCTAAGCATGTAGTACCAGGGATCGAACCTCAGTAGCTGCAGTTGTCTAAGCTTGCCTAAGCAGGTGCTTTAGACCTGTGAGCTATCTTGCTGACCCCTTTCTTCTAACATTTTAAAAAGTAGGAAAAAGGCAGGCTGCAGGTTGGACATTCTCAAAGCTATATAATTTTCTTCTATTTTTTAAAATGTATTTAGTACAGTGTCTATAGGGTCTCACTAAACAGATCAGACTCATAGTGATCCTCCTGTTTACAGCCTCCAAAGCACTGTGATTACAGGCATGTGCCACCATTACCCAGTCTCAATCAAGGGCTCAGCACATCCCAGGGGCAGGGCCGGCACAGCATGCTGTGGATCAAACCCCAGTGCCTGTGTCTGCCTAAGCAGAGGCTTCAATCTGTTGAGCTATTTGGTCAGTCCTCCCAAAGCTATACAGACAAACATATCCACTAAATTTATCTTTAAGACTATAATTTCTAGTACTGTCCTGTACTAGAACATAAATGCGTAAAGAGAAAATACATACTAAATCTGAATGTTTACCATGAAAGTCAACTAGCTACTAAAGAAAATCTACTTACCAGTATGTCTATAATAGGTTTTATGATGTGAATTTACAATAATATCTGCTATAACAAGTAATAGACTATTTCACTTACCTGAAGTAAAGTCCTTAAACTGTTGCATGTACTCCATAGCTTCATGAATCTGGCCCTGTTTGCACAGGCAAAGAAGAGCTTTCTTATGCATACCACATTTGCTGTAGATAATTTGAGCTAAAGCCAAGCACTTGGCTTTGTTAAAAGTATCTTGTTCCCCATAATCAATAATCACATCCCCAGCCTCCTCTGAAAATGTTATCCTAGAGCAAGCAGATCAATAAGGTACACATCAGAGAACTCTTGATGAGCGGCTAAAGTTAAATATTTGAACAATTCAATACAGCAGGACTGGATTTTCTATAGCCTATAAGAATTTTAAGACAATACATAATAAATGCTATAGGAGAACTTAAATACTTTCGAGATTTAACAACAAAAATGATCAGCACATACTCCTTTGGGGGAAAATATTTTGGTGAAACTAAGACTAAGTTATTATATTTTTTTAATTTATGAAAAAGGTTAAAACTTCTCTGAAAGGACTGGTAAGATTTAAAGTTACAAGGTAAATAAGAATTGTCTTGGGCTGGCGAGATAGTTCAGTGGACTAAGTGTTGGCTTTGGCAGGTGCAGGGACCAGGGTTCAGTCCTGTCCCATATGCCATACCTGGCCCTGTCCCCTGAGTACACTGAGCCTTCATCAGAGTCTGAGTGTGATGGCCCACATCTGTAATCCCAGCACTGGGGAGGCTGAAAATAAGAGGATCACCATGAGTCTGATCTGTGTAGTGAGACCCTGTAACAAATACACAAATGAAAGAAAAAATTATCTTGTAAGTGAGGGTCTTGTTGTTCTCAAAATTATATAGAGTGTACTGAGGTTCTAAACTCTACAAAATGTAAAAACATATTAAATGTTGATTAAAGACAGTGAAAATAATTTTACCCTGTAATTAGTGATAAATTTTACATATTAAAAAGAAGACAAGCCGGGCGTGGTGGCGCACGCCTGTAATCCTAGCACTCGGGAGGCTGAGGCAGGAGGATTGGTGCGAGTTCGAGACCAGCCTGGGCTACAAAAGTGAGCTCAGGACCAGCCTCAACTGCATAGCGAGACCCTGTCTCAAAAAGACAAAATAAATAAATAAATAAATAAATAAAATAAAATAAAATAAAAAGAAGACAGTGTGGCGGCACTGTTATTTTTAAAGTTTTATTATAGACTTATAAGAAGCAAGAGGAGGAAATGGTGTAACTATTTATTAAGACAGACTGAAAGAAGCAGTTCATTCAAGATAGCTGATTTGAACAGACTTCATTCGTTACCGGCTTTTAATGCCCTAGGTCTGGGAATGAAACTCAGCAGGCTCACGGACACTAGGCAGGTGCGCTACAACTGAGCTACACTGGCCCCACTGGTCACCATAGTTTATTTTATTTATTTATTTATTTATTGTCTTTTCGAGACAGGGTCTCGCTATGCAGTTCAGGTTGGCCTTGAGCTCACTGTTGTAGCCCAGGCTGGTCTCAAACACGCACCAATCCTCCTGCCTCAGCCTCCCAAGAGCTGGGATCATAGGCATGTGCCACCATGCCCAGCTCCTCCCATAGTTTAATACTCCATCTTTATGCATAACTGAAGCAAACCATCTGTATTATCACAGTAACTCTACCTAGAATCTACCGGCATGAACCAAAAGAACAGTTGGATATGACTAAAAATTTTACTTCACATTAATGGTTGGATGAAAATTGTGCTTTAGTTGTATTTTAATTAATGGCTACAAAAATAACATTGGTGTCTGTATCCAAAGAACAAATTGCTGGTAACACTAAAATGAAATCCTGAAATCTCTACAAAATGTCTACTGAAAGTTTAGAAAATAAAACTTTCTGTGTTTACTGGGGTGGGCAGCACAAAGGTGGGTCCTAAAATGAGAATACGACTTGAGCATAAATCAATGATGTGTTCAGTAATTCTTTGATTTCCACAGTAAAATACAGGATTTGTCACATATCGTCATGACACTCCCTGAAAGAGACAAGTAAATTAGAGTCAGCATAGTGGCTGCAATACCAGGAGAAATGAGTAAGTCCAGTATTTTATGATCAACACTATTATATTTTATTACACACTGTAAATGTTTAGTCCATGTTAGTATTAATACCATTATTATTATTATTATTTATATTTTAGGGAAGGGTCTACAGAGTCTCACTGCTAGATTAGACTTGTAGTGGTTACACCCTCCAAGAGCTGGGATTACAGGCTGTATGCCACCATGCCCAATTTCAATTGCCCTGTCAGTGCACCCCAGGGGTGGGGCTGGCACGTGGGTGGGGGGAGATCGAACCTCAGCCCCTGCGCCTATGTGTAGGCATTTTAATCCACTCAGCTGTTTGGCTGGCCCTTAATACCATTATTAATACCACTTATTAGTACTATTATTAATTAACCTCTTACTAATACCATTATTTTATTTTTCAAATAGTCACCACCATGATGCTGCTACATATATAACAACAAAGGGCTGGAGAAGGGGCTTAGGAACTCTACCTCATCCTCCACTCCCAGGCCCCTTATCATACTGTTTTCCTAAAGTTCTCTTGTGTGCTCCAACACTCAAGCTACCAGTTCTACAAGGCTTTCAGGAAATTGTGGACCCGAGAGCAAATGGGATCAGGTGAAATTAAAAGGCTTCTGCACAGCAAAACAAACAACCAACAGAATGAAGAGACAGCTTATACACAAGGGGGAAATCTGCCAGCTACTCCTCTGACAGACAACTTGCATTGAGACTGTAAAAGGACTTCATAAAAATCAGAGCCCATAAAGTAAAAGATGCGATCAAAAGATGGGCAACCTAAATGAACAAACATTTCTAAGTAGTACAAATAACCAATAAGTACATGGAAAAATGTTCAATATTTTTGGCAAATTAAAACAACCCTGAGATACCATCTTACTCCAGAAAGAGGGGATTTTATAATATTTCATTATAAAGAAATGAAATAATAGATGCTGGTGAAGCTGAAGGGATAAAGAAACCCTTCTATACTGTTGGTGGGAATGTAAGAAGGTGTGACCAATATGGAAGTCAGTATGGAGATTCCTACAAAGACTAACACTAGAAATTCCATCTGCCCCAGCCATTCTCCTTGCGAGTCGGATTACAGTGATCCATGCATACTCATATACACAGCCACACAGCTCATAACAGCTGAGTCTTGGAAGTAGCCTATATGTCCATCAATAGATGATGGATGAAGAAAGTATTTATATACAGTGGAGTACTATTCTGCCATAAAGAAAGATAGACTTGAGTTGCTGAAGGAAAAGGGCTGTACTTGAGACTGTAATGTTAAGTGAACTCAATCAAAGTTAAATATCACAAGATTTGTCTTACTTTGGATAAGAAATCCAAAATATACATAAAGAGCAAAATAAAAGATAAAGGGAAGAAGGAAAATATACTCAACTGGTAAGGGAGTCAAGAGATGGGGGAGCAAGAGGAATGAAAGGAGACTTTTTAAAGATGTGTTATGTACATCTACCAACTGCTAACAGTAGCATAATCAGGCAATGCAAACACGAATAAAAACTGAAAAAGAGCCGGGCGTGGTGGCACACGCCTGTAATCCCAGCACTCGGGAGGCTGAGGCC
>PVJA010029931.1:0-10558 GCA_004027025.1 Myocastor coypus
AAAAAAAAAAAAAGGAAAAGAATATACTTCTCTTTGGACTAAGAGGAAGCAGGTACATATTGTATATTATTGTTAATTAAGGTTTATTATACACCTTAGAGTTCATTGTGTTGCACAGTTCTGTGGTCTATGGCAATGTAGAATGATTACAAAAGTCCTTGAGTTCCATAGATTTTTCTCTGTGCTCACATCCCCAGGTGGCTGTTGTTCTGTGGCTGTCCCCATAGGTCTGCTTCTTGTAGCATATCATGCAGTTGGCTTTTTAAATTTTTTTTTTTTAATTTTTAGTACAGGGTCTACAGCAGTGGTTCTCAACCTTTCTAATGCCATGACCCCACAGTACAGTTCTTCATGTTGCGGTGACCCCAAACCAAAAAATAATTTTGGTGGCTACTTCAAAACTGTAATTCCAAATAAATAACATCTTCTGATGGCTTTAGGCGACCCCTGTGTTTTGGTTGTTTGACCCCCGCTGGAGCCACGACCCACAGGTTGAGAATCGCTGGTCTACAGGGTCTCATTACACAGATCAGACATAGTTTCTCCTGTTTTAAGCCTTCTAAGCACTGGAATTACAAGCACATGCCACCATGCCCAGTCCCATTCCTGACTCAGCACACCCTGGGCACAGGGTGGCAAGGCATGCTGAGGATTGAACCCCAGTCCCTGCATCTGCAGATGCTTTAATCCACTGGGCTATCTGGCCAGCCCTCACACAACTGGAATTATATGTGATCTCAAGTTGACTTCTTTCACTTAGCTCTCTGCATGCAAGTATCTTCCATGTCTTTTTGTGGCTTGATAGCTTTTTTTTCATTGCTTGTTAGAAAATATTCCATTGCCATTGTGTAGATACATATGCTGTATTTATTATCCATGGCATATTGAAGATTGCATTGATGTTTCCAGTTCTATTTATTTATTTTTGTCTTTTTGAGACAGGGTCTTGCTATGCAGTTTGAGCTGGCCTTGAGCTCACTTTCGTAGCCCAGGCTGGTCTCAAACTCTCACCGATCCTCCTGCCTTAGCTTCCTAAGTGCTGGGATTATAAGCATGTGCCACCACACCTGACCAGTTCTCTTTTTATTGTTTTTTTTTTTTTTGAACTCATGACCTTGCACTTGCCAGGCAGGCACTTGTGCCACGGAGCTATCTCCCTAGCCCCCCAGTTCTTTTTTTTTAAAAAAGGTATAAAACACAATTACTTTATTACTTACAATCAAATGCTGTTAGCTAGCATTACTTCCATTCATATATTATTAAAAACAAAGGCCATTTCCTTTTTTTTTTGTATTTTTTAGTAAGGGTCTATAGGGTCTACAGGGTCTCACTACATCGATTAGACTTGAAGTGATCCACCTATGTTCAGCCTCTCAAAGAGCTAGGATTATAGGCATGCCCCACCATGCTTAGTCTCAATTGTATCTCAGTGGTGCTCTGGGAGCAGGGCCGACAGGGCAAGCCAGGCTGTTGCATCTGCCTGAGCAGATGCTTTAATATACTGAGCTATTTGGCTGGCTTTTTCCTTGGTATTTTCAAATGATGCATTATACAACAAGTTACAGAACTTAAAGTGCACCCTGATTAATTATGTAAACTGATAATTTTTTTAAAGTATAAATGAGCCAGGTACCTCATGCTGCTCCAGCTCTGAGCCCAGGAGCACTGAGCCAGTCAGTGACCAAGTCTCAGCATGGTGAAGCATGCCTGTAATCACAGCACTGGGGAGACTGAAAACAGGAGGATCACTATGAGACTGAGCTGAGTAGTAAGATCCTGTAGAAAATACATTTAAAGAAATGAGCTGGGTGTGGTGGTGCACCCCTGTAATCCCAGCACTTGGGAGGCTGAGGCAGGAAGATTGCTGGGAGTTAGAGACCAGCCTGAGCTACAAAAGTGAGCTCAAAGCCAGCCTGAACTACACAGTGAGACCCTGTCTCAAAAAGACAAAAAAAAAAAAAAAAAAAAAAAAAAGAAATGCATAACTGGGGTTGGGGAGATACCTAGGCAGTCTAAGTGTCTGCCTGGCAAACACAAGGGTCCAAGGTCCTGAGTTTGATCTCTGATGCCACATGCTGAGTGATTCTGGTGCTGGGGAGACTGAGACAGGAGGATCACAATGAGTCCTAGCTGCATAGTGAGACCCTGTGCCAAATCAGTCAATCAATCAAGTAAAAAAATAAGCATAACTGATACTTTGGTTCTTTTCTTCATAAAATGAGTATTTAAATATTTCTCCTAAGGGCTGGTGAGATAGCTCAGCACACTAAGTGTCTGCTTAGGCAAGCACAGGGACCAAGGCACCACATACTGTGCTGGCCCCATCCCCCATCACACTGAGCCTGCTGCTGAGAGCAGGTATGATGATGCATGCATGTAATCCCAGCACTGGGGAGGCTGAAAATAGGAGGATCACTATGAGTCTGAGCTGTATATTGAGACTCTACAAAATATATAAATTAAAATTTTTTCTCCTAAAATATATTTCTCTTGCTAGTCCTGAGGTTATCATTATGCTATGGGTAATGCAAAGTGTGTCTCATATAGTCTCATCTAGAAAGGTGTGTACTTCACACACCTTATTTAAACAAAATGTGCATAATAAGATGCATAGTCAAGGGCCAGCCAGATAGCTCAGCAGATTAAAGTGCCTGTTTAGGCAGATGCAGTAGCTAGTGCTGGGTTTTGATTCCTTGGTGTGGGATGCACTGAGATGCCAACTGAGACTGGGCATGGTAGTGTGAGGCTGTAAACAGAGGATCATTATGAGTCCGATCTACCGAGTGAGACCCTATGGACCCTGTATACCCTGTACTAAATACCACACGCACAAAAAAGATGCATAGTTGCATGTTTCAAATACAATGCAGCCTTGGGCCTGGGGAGATAGCTCTGAGGCCCAAGTGCCTGCCTGGCAAGTTCAAGGTCATGAGTTTGAACCCTGGTCCCGCAAAAAAAAAAAAAAAATACAATGCAGCCTCCCAGGCCACCATATATTTAGACTTTGCATTGCCATTTGTAGCATTATAGCTTAGTTATACATGACATTCTTTTATACATTTAAACCTCGAATATATGAAAAATAATTGTTACTCTGAAATATTGTTCTAAGTAGCCATTTGGTTTGTTCCAGGAGAAAACCAGACTCCTAGCTATGACCGACAAGTTGGAATCATTAACTGTGTGAGTGACTCAGACCTACACTGCGCTGCACAATTACTGTCCCCATTTTCAGGTGATGTCTGTCTCCCATAGGAAGTCAGATGGTGACACTTACGGGACTGACTCCTTGTATGTGATTTTCCTTTTTTTTTTCTGGAATAATTATGTTAATGAATTATTTCCTCTTCTTACCACTCTACTGACCTTTCACTTTAATCACTCATAAATCTTCAGAATAACCTCAGAGAGCTCCATAAGCGGAAGTTCTAGAGAGGGTCAATCTGAAGGAGGAAGACTGAGTATTGGAACGTCCTCATGTTTGCTACCAACTTGTGCCAGGTTGAAGAGGCTGCAGCGTTTCCTGAATGTGGTAGTGAGCTTCATTTCTCTGATTTTTCTATGAAATCAGTATCTACATCCAACTCTTTCTGTTGAAGTTTTCAGAAGTCAGCTGTTTGGTCCTTCACTGTATTTTCTTTCCTTAATCTTTCATTCCCTGCCATGAAGAATTCCACATGTCTCTTCAAATCATTTCTGGTTGCCTGATTCTCTATAATTGTTCTGTCATCTTTTGAGGTCTTGCTTTCCATATGTGGCTCTGTTAACTCACTCTTGGTGATGCTGTGGTAGTGTGCGTGAACCCCAAACTTCAGGGAGGCATTTCTCTGTGGAATGGCTGTACTTCTGAGAAAGAAGGGGGTTCGAGCCCTTCAAATCTTATGCAGAGGGCTTGTGAGATGCCTGGATAGGGCCAGCTGCACCTTTGTCCATGTTCTGCTGGACTTTCAGTTGCTCCCCACAGTTTTTCCTCTTCTACCTGTCCTGGATGAAGGACAGCTATTCCATATGGCTGTTCCCGTGCAATTCCAGGGATAAATGATCCTACTTGCACTGTGTCAGCTGCTTACCTTCCTTCAAGGATGGGACCTGAAGCCTTGCACTTAGGAAAATGCTCTACCATTTGCCACAACTTGTTACTATATTTTCAGTTTCTGAGTCATTGCTTGATTGTGAGTTAAGGGCCTAATAGATACTAGATGGATCTGCTCTATTGCTTATTTTATTACATTTATGCTCTTGACCTCTGGATTGTCTTACTATTCTGACTTGAATTCTCTATGATTTGTTGGCTTTCTATCTGGATGCTTTGTGGCTATCGCAAATTCACCACATGTGGGGGAGGTGTTTTATTTTTCTATCCCCTCCTGGGCAATTCTGGTTTTTCCATCAGAGTATGATGTTACTATTCCTTCAGATACAAAGACTCATTACTTCACTAGCAGGTTAATAATATCCCTTAGTTATTGTGGACTGATCAGGCCTGCAGTCTCCCACGTGAGTATATGGAAAAGGCTGAAGAAAAGAGACAAGTGGAATGATTTCAGGGTTCCAGGAGGATCAAAACCCTCTCACAGAATCAAGATTCTTTTAGACATAAGTCCAAGACCTTTTCTGGGTGCCCATATTTGTTTAGTTATTAGAACAAGAAAGGCAGGAACTGCTCAAGGACTTTTCCAAGTGAGGTAGTAAGTTAATCCACCCAGGAGTGCAATGCCTGAGGCTATCACCATTATCTAGTTGTGGTTGGAACCAGGTGTCCTTGTCCTTGGCTGTGACCTTGTCTTATACTTTGAGGCTTTATGGCTTCACCTGTCATTATAGGCCTCAGTAGGGATCAGTGACTCAGAGAGGTTCATTTATTATGAGTCTGCAGCCCATCTCTGGACAGGAGACCAAGGCCTTGGATAGTCACAAGTAAATGTGGAAACCCAATTGGTTAATTTTAAGTCCTTCTCAGAACTGCTTCATAGTGGTCTCCATCACTTCACAGCTTTTCTCAATTTTTGTATTTTCAACCTTTTTTTTTTTTAAAGAATTTTTTATTTTATTTATTTTTTTCTCGTTTCAGAACCTTTGTTTGTTTATTCACTCATTTTTATGGCCGGCTCAGCCCACCCTGAGGGCAGGGCTGGCACAGCATGTGGTGCTGGGGATCGAACCTGGGTCCCTGAAGCCGCCCAAGCTTTCCCAAGCAGGCACTTTAGACCACTGAGCCATCCCGCCGGGCCCCCATATTTTCAACCTTTTTGTATCTCTTTTATGAATCTCTGGCAAGAACCACATAAGTGATACACAAAATAATTTGGTCTGACAATTGCTATTGTTTTTTAACAGTCCTAGGAGCTTCATGTCTGTTAAACAAGTGTCATACCACTAAGTTATACCCTATCCTGGCTGACAATTTTTTGCTTTTGTCTTGAAGTGCTTGGGACACTTCAAGTGACACTTCAAAGTGTTTTTATTTATTTTTTATTTTTTAATTTTATTTTATTTTTTTGTCTTTTTGAGACAGGGTCTCACTATGCAGTTCAGGCTGGCCTTAAACTCACTTTGGTAGCTCAGGCTGGTCTCGAACTCACACCGATCCTCCTGCCTCAGCCTCCCAAGTGCTGGGATTACAGGCGTGCACCACCACGCCCGGCCCTTCAAAGTGTTTTTAAAAACTTGAATATTCCATCCATTTATGCTTATTTATTTTTGTCTTTGAGACAGGGTCTCGCTATGCAGTTCAGGCTTGCCTTGAGCTCACTTTTGTAGTCTAGGTTAGTCTCAAACTCACACTGATCCTCCTGCCTCAGCCTCCCAAGTGCTGGGATTACAGGCGTGTACCACCATGCCCAGCTTTTACTTGTTTAATTATTGATATGCTTGCATTTACTTACTAATTTTATTTATAACTTTTTTTTCCTGTTTCTTTTCCTCTTACAAACTGACTGTGTGTGTGTGTGTGTGTGTGTGTGTGTGTGTGTATTGGGGACTGACCCCAAGATCTTTTTTTTTTTTGTGGGACTGGGGTTCAAACTCACGACCTTGCACTTGCCAGTCAGGTACTTGTGCCACGGAGCTATCTCCCTGGCCCCCAGATCCCAAGATCTTGTACATGCTAAGCATGCTAAGCATATGTACCAACAAGAGATCATTCTTAACCCTCTTTCTCTCTCTCTCTCTCTCTCTCTGTTTAAAGAGAATTATGCCTTTATTCCTCACTTTGCCAATCAGGCAGGCTGAATAGTTGACTTTTTGGTAATCAGTCAGAGACCAAATCCCATATCCTCATCTGACTCCTCTGACTCTTCCTTGGTTTCCACCTTGGCTGGGTCAGCTGCAACGACAGGGGCAGCAGCCACAAATGCAGATGGATCAGCTAAGAAGGCCTTGACCTTTTCAGCAAGTGGGAAAGTGTAATCAGTCTCCACAGACAAAGCCAGGACCCACTTGTACCCATTGATGATAGAATGGGGCACTGATGCAACAGTTGAGTTACCGATCTGCAGACAAACGCTGGCAACATTGCAGACACCCTCCAGAAAGCGAGAATGCAGATTTTCCTCTGTTATGTCAAGAACTTCTGGGTTGTAGATGCTTCCATTGTTAAACATTTGTTGAATGATCAGCCCAAAGGAGAATGGGGAGATGTTTAACATGTTCAGGAGGGTCGCCTCGCTGGCTCCCCATTGTCCCGTCTTAATCAGCTGTACGTCACTGAGGATTTCAAGTGCCCCTGGAGATTTTTGTGGTGATACCCAGAGCCTGGAAGAAGGAGGTCTTCTCAGGCCCCAGACCAGTGCTCTGGGCTGGCACAGTGACTTCACATGGTGCGGTGGCATGTGCACAGGAAGCATCAGGCATCTTATTGGCCAGCAGCATGTCCCTGATCTCAGCGAGGCCCTCCTTGGTGAACACAAAGCCCGTATTCCCCTGGATATGAGGCAACAGTTTCTCCAGGGCTGGGTTGTTCTCCAGATGTCCTCGGATGGCCTTGCGCATCATGGTATTCTTGCCCATCAGCACCACAGCCTTCCCTCGGAGAGACATTCGGATCTGCTGCATCTGCTTGGAGCCCACATTTTCTGCTCCCACAATGAAGCATTTTGGATAATCATCCAAAGTTGGGTGATCTTAAGGAAGTAGTTGGATTTCCAGGCCACCCTGTCTTTCCTGGGCATCATGGCGATGCATCAGGGGTTGCATCGGATGATGTCACTCTCACGAGGACACCTGGAAAGAGAGCCTTTTTTCTGTTTAATGTATTTTAGTATAGGGACTACAGGGTCTCATAACACAGATTGGACTTGCAGTGATCCTCCAATATTCAACCTTCCAAGTGCTGGGATTACAGGTGTGTGCCACCACACCTCAGGGCTGGCATGGCAGGCTGGGATCAAACCTCAGTGCCTGCATCTATCTAAGCAGGCACTTCATTGGCTGGCCCCATCTTTAGCCTTGGGCTGGAATTTTTTCAGTCCTGGAATTGAGCCCAGGGATTCTGGATTACAGGCATGAGTCACCATACCCAGTTTACCCTTATTTTTCTTTAGTGTTTTTTTTTTTTTTTGAGATCTGTTAATAACAGTAGTACTTTTTTAGATCATTAAGTAGACCATACAATTATTTATTTCATTCAAACCTCTTCCTACCTGCTTAGGTTGTCCCTCATTGATTTCGCTCTCTCTCTGCATAGTCCTTTTGCTGTATAAACTGTTTTTTCTGTAATTCTTCTGCTCAGTTATTTTCTTAAAAATTTTCATTTCTTTCTTGCAGTCTCATCCTATTTCCTGGAGCATATGGTTTTTTGGTTTTTAGTTTTCTCCCTCACTTGGGAAGACGTCATTCTTATTACTTCCTAGAGAAGTAATAGAAAGACTCTAGTCTCATAACAAATTAGCTGAATCTCTTTGGTCAATCCCCACTGAAGCCAATGGCTTATGGAATGTTGACCAGAGAGATAGCTAGATTCTTTTTCTGGAGCTCAGAGTTCATGAGTTTTCTGGGAGGATGAAATCATGCACATGTTTGAGGGTGGATAGGCTGGTTCTTTTCTGGTTGCATGGACCAATAGAAAGTGAGAACGCTGAGGGTTCATGGCTGGGGCTACTCAGTAGTGTATACCCAAAGGTTCCTTGTGGATCCTCACTCCTGACCACTGAAAACTCCACTTTTTTTTTTTTTTTTTTGCGGGACTGGGGCTTGAACTCAGGACCTTGCGCTTGCCAGGCAAGCACTTATTCTACTGAGCTACCTCCCCAGCCCTGAAAACTCCACTTTTGAGAACACCTGTTGTTCTTATCTCCTGCTTCCAAACTCGGAATTCTCCCTGAGCTTTTCAGTAGAGCCACTTAATTACCACCCCACTTCAAAAATCAGGCTGAGACAGCTTTCAACAACTTACATTTCATAGCAGTTATCAGGGGAATGATTTATATTTGTGCCTTACATATGCTTAGTAAGAGTAAGAAAGATTTTTGTCAGCCTTAAGTAATGTGCTTTTACCAACGTGTAAAATGTGATTGTTACATGATAAATATAAGTTTAACCTTATATTTATTGATAGCTCCAAAGATTTAAATAAAATATAGCTTTGTTCTGCTGTTGAGAATAGTTGCCTTAGTGATGAGATGGATGACACAAGTGTCTGGAGATTTCTTTGCCCTAGGGCCCAGGGCAAAGTTCCTCAAGTCAGTTGTCTTTTTTTGTTTATTTCCAGAGGTGCTTTCCTTCACAGTATAGCAGGAGAGGTGTTATGCTGCTATCTGACCTTTTTTTTTTTTTTTTTTTTGAGACAGGGTCTCGCTGTACAGTTCAGGCTGGCCTTGAGCTCAGTTTTGTAGCCCAGGCTGGTCTCGAACTCTCACCGATCCTCCCGCCTCAGCCTCCAGAGTGCTTGGATTACAGGCGTGCGCCACCACGCCCGGCTATTATCTGACCTTTTACATATGCAAAAGTTTATTATAAAGTTATGCTTCCTTCTGTAGACATTCCTGTCACCAGACCAATTGTAAGTTATGCTTATAAGTGTCTAATAGGAGTAAGTGCAGAGTTCATGAGCTTTCTGGGAGGATAAAATCACATACAAGTTTCAGGGTGGATAGTCTGGTTGTATTTTATCTCTGTTCTCTCTCTAAATGCTGTCCCACCTGCTCTGGAGAGGAATCTACTTGAGGATATAAGGTGGAATAGAAATAGGGAGGGGACCCAAACTGTCTTGTAGGGATCTATTGGTCTTAGTGCGAATGGTTCAATCCTGGGGAGACACAGTGGTAGGAATGAGAAAGATAGAAAAGAAGATGAATAGCTGGGCTAGACTAACTCAACACACACAAAAACGATCCATTATTTATACTTCTGCAAAGTTTGCATCACATGACACAAGGCTGCCCAGTGACCAATAGCTGGCCTGAACCAGACAGGATGTTTTTCTTGGCACTGGGGTAGTTTCCTGTTCCAGGCACAGAGGCCCAGTCCCACCTACACATACTTGATCAATTTACTGGCTTCCTGCAGCTCCCAACACTGTCTTCTTTCTGCATTCACAGTCAAAGTCTCTTACTCCTTTTAGAGTGCATGAGTAAGCACTGGAAGATGTTTGATCCTTATGTATTCAAAAAGTCTCGCATGCCGGGTATGGTGGCACATGCCTGTAATCCCAGCACTTAGGAGACTGAGGCAGAGGATCACTGTGAGTTCAAGACCAGCCTGGGCTACAAAAGTAAGCTCAGGGCAGTCTGAACTGCATAGCTAGACCCTGTCTGAAAAAGAAAAAGAAAAAAAAAGTCTTGCATGTGTGCATGGCCTATCTACCTCTAGAACCAAAATGGAATACAGAGGAAACTATTAATTTTGATTTTTTAATAACTAAAATAATACTGTAAAATGGTCAAAATTGTTATGTTCAAATCTTCGTTACATTAAGAAATGATTTGTATTTATGCTGAAGGTATAATGACAATCCATATGAGACTACCTATGTTTACATGTCTCTTTCTCTCAATGACTTAAAACAGGCCAAGCTAGAACTAAGAAAATTTTCAGATGACCCTGATAAGTATATTGATGTCTTCAGAGGTTTTACTATAAGCTAGGTAGAAAGGATATAATGTTACCCTTAAATCAAACATTGACTTCTAATTGAGACTAACAGTATTATATGCTGCTATTACATTGAAGGATAAATATTGCATTGTTAATTTTATTTGAATTTTTATTTTTATTTTATTTATTTTTTAGAATTTTATTTTACTTTATTCTCGTTTCAGAACTTTTGTTTATTTATTTATTTTTATGGCTGGCTCAGCCTGCCCTGAAGGCAGGGCTGGTGCAGCATGTGGTTCCCGGGGATCGAACCATGGTCCCTGCAGCCGCCCAAGTTTTCCTAAGCAGGTGCTTTAGACCACTGAGCCATCCTGCTGGGCCTGAATTTTTATTTTATTTTATTTTTTGTTTCAGAACTTTTGTTTGTTTGTTTATTTATTTTTATGGCCGGCTCAGCCTGCTCTAAGGGCAGGGCTGGCACAGCATGTGGTGCCGGGGATTGAACCAGCTGCCTAAGCTTTCCTAA
>PVJA010029931.1:10658-26329 GCA_004027025.1 Myocastor coypus
AAAAAAAAAAAAAAAAAAAAAAAAAAAAAAAAAAAGAGAGCAGAGTATATTTATTGGAGGAAATAGAGCTCCTGTCCAAGAGAAGGACAAAAGGGGGACCCAAGCAAGTTGTCCCCTTTTAAAAGTTTTTATTTATTTAGTACAAGATCTCACTATTCAGCTTGGATTCATAGTTATCCTCCTGTTTCAGCCTCACTAGCACTGGGATACAGTGCACCACCATACTTGGGGCAGTATCAGTGTGGCATATGGTACTGGGGATTGAACCTGGGTCCTTGTTCTTGCCTAGATAAATGCTTAGAGGGCAGAGCTATCTCCATAGCCCACCCTTCTGCTTTCTTAGGATGTTTAATAGAGGCACTGGTAAAACATACTTCCCTAGATCCTAACTCAACAGAAGGAGCAATTATTCTTACAAATAAGTTCATTATTCAGCCAGCTCCAGATATTAGAAAAGAGCTACAAAAGATAGCTTTGTTCCAGATAGCTCACTTTATGCTTTAGTAAAAACTGTCTCCTTAATATTCTATAATTGAGATTGGGAGAAAAATCAAGGAGAGAAAACAAAGAGATCAAAACATGGCTGCCTTTTTGTACTCTTAAAGCAAACAGATCCCAAGTCTGATTCTCTAGACTGTTTTTTTTTTTTTTTTTTTTTTTTTGCGGGACTGGGGTTCAAACTCACGACCTTGCACTTGCCAGGCAGGCACTTGTGCCTCGGAGCTATCTCCCCAGCCCCTCTCTAGACTCTTAAGAAGAGTTCGATGACTAGGTTCTTCTGCTACCACTGTCAAAAGCCAGGCCACCTAAAGAGGATTGCCTGACAAAGTTCCCCAAGTCATGCCCTGGCTGCCAAGGTAGCCACTGGAATTGAGAGACTACATTCTGAGGTAGAGGCCCCAGAGCTCAGACTCAACATCTTAGGAAGTCCGGTAGGACTGAAGGGCCTTGGGCCTGCCTCTTCCCTCTGGTTGGACTGATATCTTTACATGTCATCTCCATAGAGGAGCCCTGAGTAATCATGACTAGAGGAAGAAACTAGCTTACTGCTGGACACTGGCACAGGTCTCTTTGTCCTTCTCCAGTCCAGACCTTTCTCCCAGTCATCATACCTCAATAAAGGCAGTCATTGAAAAACAAAAAACTGAAAACTAAAAACCTCACTTAAGCTATAGCTGGTATAACTTTCTTATCACCCATTCCTTTTAGTTATGCCTAAAAGCCCAGCTGTCATCCTGGAGATATTTTTATCCTGTCTAAATACTGATATATATGTTCATCTTGTCAACTAATCAAAATGATGCTGAGACTGTTGTTTTATAAATCTAATCCATATTGTTCATGTACAAAACTTAGACTATTTCATTGGTCAAAACAAGTTCCCAAGAGCAGGTAAAATCTTGTTAGGGTAAGAGTAAGTCTAAAATCCCTTTGATAAAATTAAAAGAAAACCTCATAATAATAATAAAATTAAAAACAAAACAAAAGAATAAAATTCCCAGTTACACAGTGTCCAACAGCTTTGGGCATATAGATGGGGCCAGACCTTATCTTTGAAACATAAAATTCAGAGCCCCAGTATTAAAAGAAAAAATCCCTAAGCAGTGCCCCTTGATGACACCCAGGGGTCATATCCTAAATACAGAATGAGACATTGGTTTAATCTGACTAAATGCTATCTATGTCATGATAACAGTGCATAAATTCATCTGGTTGATTTCTGATGTAACTCCTCTGATATTTCATGCTGATAATAAATACAGGTGTGGCTTTTCAAATTACTTTTCTCAAAAGTAATATTGCCTAATGTTTTATAGTAAATATGTGTTTTGACTGGTAAAAAGTAATACAGACTACATTGTAAAAATATGAGGGCCAGCCAGATAGTAGATTAAAGTGCCTGCTCTAATCAGAGGGCAGCGGCTGGGGTTTGATCCCTGGTGTGCTGTGCTGTCCCTGACCCTCAGGGTATGCTGAGATGAGGATTGAGACTGGACATGATGGTGTGTGCCTGTAATCCCAGTGTGTGGGAGGCTGAAAACAGGAGGATCACTAGGAGTCTGATCTGTGTAGTGAGACCCTAAAGACTCTGTTATATATATATATATATATATATATATATATATATATATATATATATATATATATATATATATATATATATATATATATATATATATATTCCAATCATTGTGTATATCTCCCCATCTCCACTTAACATAAACATGGGTGGATCTTACAATGTCATGATGTCAGTCAGTATTTGTAAGTGTTTTCAAATTAAAAGACAAGAATATTTCTGTTTTCTTAAAATATTCTGTAAATTTCTAGATCTTAATTTTAAAAACAAAGGCAGTATGTTTTGAGTTCAAAAACATACAAGTACAAAATAAAATACTAAGTCATTGTTTTCTCACAAAGTGTAACAAGGAAAATCTGCCAACCTGTACTAACATTACTTAAAAGTCATTGACAGTAAAAATTAATGCATTAATTTGTTTTTTATGAGAATTTTTACTTTTATTTGTTTTCTTGTTTCAGAACTTTTGTTTGTTTATTTATTTATTTTTATGGCCGGCTCAGCCTGTCCTGAGGGCAGGGCTGGCACAGCATATGGTGCCGGGGATCGAACCGTGGTCCCTGAAGCTGCCCAAGTTTTCCTAAGCAGGTGCTTTAGACCACTGAGCCATCCTGCCAGGCCCCTTTGGTTTTTATAAGTCCCTCCAAACTTAAATATACTTATAGCTAAACCTAGAAGAACTTATAACAAAACGTCAGACTCCATCAGTAAAGGAGTCTAAGAGCCAGTGGGCTACAATTGCTGTCCTTTAAAAAAAGCATCTAAACTCTTGTTGTCTCTACTGCTCATGCTTTGATTATACATGCTTTAATTTTGCAGAAAATTTGCTCTTTGATGGAGAATGCCATGCCTCAGGTAATCACACAGGTAAAACCTATGGCAAATATGCCTGGCTGCTTTTAGATTCCTTTTAGTGAGAGACACTAGATCTTGTCTAAAAAAAAGATTATATGACACATACTAAGTCTTCACTAATGATATTCAATGGGCCTTGAGTGCTGTCATAACTGGCCTCTCTCTCTTAAGTAAAAAGTAAAGTTAATAAAACAGGCCATTCTCCAAAATCGGATGACATTAGACATTCCAACAGTAGCACTGGGGGACTTGTACAGTTATAAAAGCTAAGTGTTGTGTGCACATTTCTGATTCTTCTGCTAATATTTCAGTAGCTGTTCAAGATATTAAATAATAAATTAATAACGTTAGACTAAAAAAAATATCCTAAACTTTACCCTTACCCTCTTTGTGAAAAGCCATTACTGGCTCCTGTTGGTAAAAATCTTTGTTGACTGTACTCATAATTTCCTGTTGATGTTATTATCTGGCTCATACATACTTAACTGTTTCTTTGGGCTTGCCCTCACCGGATTTAAAGCCATTTACTTGCCCAAGATGAAAATACTTGTTGTCTAGTGAGGGCCTATTCTGGAGAGTATCTGTAACTGTTCATCAAAAACTATGAAGAGGCCAGAATGTTCATTGCCCATTATTCCCTCATGGCAGTTCACATCACTTCCTCAGAGTGGGGAATGTTGTAGGCCACTGAATTAGATAGAAATATTATAAGCAGTCAGACAGGGCTAGGCCCTCAAGGGTCCAATACAGAAGACAAATTTTGCAACTGTGAGTGGGCCAGGTCTCGAGACAAAAGATTAAACAAATACAGCCACATACCTCCTTAGGGATGGGAGTCCTGGATCGGTATTTCAAGTAGGTGTCTATCTCCTTGAGGAAGTCAGGAAGAGTCATTAATTCAACCCCCTACCAGAAAAGCCCCTGTTCTGTATTCATGTCTGCTTGCCACGCACCTCACTTTCCCATTTGAACCTGATTTAATCAATTTTACCTGAGCAATTAATCTTGTTAGTTGACCATAACCAGTAAGTTGTCCCACCTCCTGCTCATCTTGTCAGTTCCCATGTTTTCCCTGTTAGACCTACTTCACCTCATAGTTTTGCTCTATAAAAAAATCCCTAGAAAAGGCAAATTCTTTGACAATCCACTGGGGTCCCCTTCTGTCCCTTTCTCAGTCAGATGCTTTCTTTCTGCCAATAAATATATTCTGCTCTAAGTCTGTTCCTAAAATTCATTCTTCAGTTTTATTTTTATTTTTTTTTATTTATTTATTTTTTGTCTTTTTAAGACAGGGTCTCGCTGTACAGTTCAGGCTGGCCTTGAGCTCAGTTTCATAGCCCAGGATGGTCTCGAACTCTCACCAATCCTCCTGCCTCAGCCTCCCGAGTGCTGGGATTACAGGTGTGCGCCACCACGCCCAGCTCCCATTCTTCAGTTTTAATCTTTTTTCTTTTCTTTTTTTTTACAGGTCCTTGTGTTTTCCAGGGAAGCACTTATCTGCAGACCTATCTCCCCCGGTCTTCATTCTTTGTTTTAGAGAACAAAAACTCATCCTAGGCATCTTTCAGGTTGGGAGTTTCATTCTGCTATATGAGAAACATTATTATTATTATTATTATTATTATTATTATTATTATTGTTAATTATTATTATTTTGTGGGACTGGGGTTCAAATTCAAAACCTTGCACTTGCCAGGCAGGCACTTGTGCCATGGAGCTATCTCCCCAGTCCCCAAGAAACATTATTATTAAATGTTTAATAATACAATTTTTTTTTGGAGACAGGGTTTCACTATATAGTTCAAACCAGCCTTGAATTTGCCATGTAGCCCAGACTGTCCTCAAATTCATGGAGATCTTCTTGCCTCAGCCTCTCAAGTGCTGAGATTATAGGCATAAGTGACCATGTCTATCTTCTTTCTTTCCTACAAGTCTTACTGAGTAGGCTGTCCTTTAATTTATGGTCCTCCTGCCTCAGATTCTTGAGTGCTAAATCTGATTTTCTATGTTCCTGTTTTAGGGGATTTTGTTTGAAGTTTTCTGTGGCCGAATACTATTTTAAAGGATTTGTTCAAGTAAATCATTAAAAAGAGACCTGTTTATCTTGTCAAGTAGCCAAAGTAAAGCTTAAAATGTGGAGAGGACACCAACATTATGAAGTAATGTAGTACTTGGAAGGAGTCAAGCCAGTAAATGTGATACTTTTTTTCACCTCCAGGATCTTGTACCTAATAGTCTTTCAAGAAATACTTACAGAATGAGACAAGAGCTGGAATATAATACTAGTAAACTATAAAGGCTCTTTTCTTAGGATGGTTTATTTATTAATTATTATTTTTGATGTGGAAGGTGTTCTGATAAGTTAAAACTATAGAAAAAGCAACAGAATTTCACTTTCTGACCAGACCTGAACAGGGTGAGCTAGCTCTCTATGCATGTCTATGAAACTTTGACCTTTCTATTAATGAATTACAGCCATCAAAATTTGTAAACCATTAACTTATCTACAAGAAAGGTTGTAACTAATGCCAGATTAAATAAAAAATATGGGGTAGCATATATAGTATAAAACCTCTATAAAAACAAATGTGTATATACAGATGCATGCATGCATACACATGTGTGAGAAGAATCATTTCAATTAGTGATCAGATAGGATTAAACCTGTATTTACTGTATTGGATTTTTATAATTTTTTAATTTCTTAAAACTTGTATTATGTATAAAGATGGGATATATTTATACTGGACACATTTCTAGTAGGCAGAAAATCAGACTAGTAATATTTGGAGGGGCTTTTGCTCTAAGACAGTATAGCAAAGACATTTGGGTAGATGAGATGATGTTAGGTTTTTCGGTGCAGTAGAGACAGGAAAGATAAAAGAGGCCTTTATTGCAGGCACAGAGGAGAAGACCACAGGAAAAGAGACGCACAGCTTCCAAAGGCTATATAAGGCCAGGATGGAGGTGGGGCTTAGGAACTAGTCTGTGTAATGCAGCAGGTATTGATTGGGCAGGAGGTGGAAACAAGGAAGCAAGATATTGGGAAAAGGAAGTGATGATATAGCTAGAAAAAAAAAAAAAAAACTGATCCTGGGTGAGTCACCTCCAGATGATATAGGGAACCTCCAAGTGATATAGGAAAAACTGATCTCCCAACCTGGAAAGTGCCTGGGATGAGTTTGTGTTCTCTAAAATCAAAGAATGAATTTTAGGAACAAACAGAGGTTATGAACAGAATATATTTATTAGGGGAAAGAAAGTTCCTGTCTGGGAGAGGGACAGGAGGAGGTGGGGTCCTGAGCAAGTGTCCCCTGGGAAGCTGTGTCTTCCAGGGACTTTTATAGGAAAAAAACCATATGGTGAGGCGGGTCTAAGGTGGTGAACATAGAAACTCGCTTAGGTGGGCATGAGGTGGGACAAAGCTATGGTCAACAGATGAGGTTACAGGCACCATTGCTCAGGTAAAATTGATTAAGTCCAGGACCAAATGGGGAAGCAAGTCACATAGCAAGTGGGCTTGAAGTAGAACAGTACTTTATCAGGTAGCCATCCAGTAGTAGCTGAATTAATGATTCTTCTGGCTCCTTCAAGGTGATGATCAATCTTGGATGTCAATCTTTAAGGAGGTCAGCATTTGTTTGATCTTTGGTCTTTATGTCTGGCCCACAGCAGGAGCATCTGTCCCTCTTGCAATTGCAAGATATTTTGTCTTCTGTGTTATCTTCTTCAAGGGCCTAGCCCTGTCTGCCTGCTTATAATATTTTTATCTAACTTAGTTGACTACAATAGTAGGATGTTATAATTTGACCAGTAGAAGGAAGGCAGAGCATAGCACATGGCCTCCAGTGGCCCTTGCTATATTAACTTGCCACCATGATGACTTAGTAGATTTTTTTATTAAGGCAGAGAAAATCCATCAGATGGGAGTTGGGGAAAGCACTATGTAAAGCTTCAGAATCACCAAAGGGCCAGGTGATTATTTTGTGACGCTTATTATGCTAACACTAGTGAGCAAGCAGCTCCTGACATTTCTTTTTTTTTTTTTTGTGGGACCAGGGTTCGAACTCACAACCTTGCACTTGCCCAGCAGGCACTTGTGCCTCGGAGCTATCTCCCCAGCCCCTCTGACATTTCATTTTTATTTCCAGTTGAAGGAAATCAAACCCTGGAAGGGTTGCCCTTTATTAAACTTGATGACTTGTTTTTCCTTTGGGCAAACATCAGGGTGGATGACTGTCATAGCACTTACACTATTATAAGGGAAGCACTGAATGACCTAGCATTCTTTTGAACTCGCCTGTAATATTTCAAAGACTTATATGTCCTCTGAGACATCCACATCCTTAAGAATGTTTTTAGTGACTGAAAGCCCACATAAAGAACACCAGTGGTCCAGTTATCTCCCTGTGTCTATGTTTTATTTTATTTTTTTTGTATTAAGAATCAAACTCAGGACCTTGGTTTGCCAGGGGTCAAGTGTGCCATAGAGCTATATCCCTAGCCCTCCATATGTCTGTGTTAAATAAGGGTTCAGGAATGGGGTGTGTTCTTAAGAAACCGAGTGCAAGTCCAAAACTTTTTTTTTGTTTCTTGCAACAGTGTCTGACTATGTAGTTTAGGTTGGTTTTAAATTCACTGTGTAGCCTAGTTTGATATTAAACTTGTGGAGATCCTCTTGCTTCAGCCTCCTAAATGTTGGAATTACAGGTGTGTACCATCATGCTGGGCCCAAGTCCAAATCTTGTCCTTTGTTACATGCTATCTTTCTGCTCTGAAGGACCCACCCAGTGACCTGTCTCCTCCTTGGGATTCCCATGGCCCTGCATCAATTGCTGAGCTGCTCTCCGTGTTCTATCGGCAGACTTCTTTCCCACCTAAGAGCACGACTTTCCTGAGAAAGTTTGTCTTTCATGATACCTAACTCTGACCTAATAAAACACAATAAGTATTTGTGGAACAAGTAGATACATGTAATTTTCTGACACCAGTATGTCAGATTGGTAAAAGCAAACATCTACATGGGAAAATTTACTAAAGTCATGTCTTTGACTTTCAAAACAAGTTGTTTATTTTCAGCTGTTATCAAGGATTAGGAAAAGTACATGCACATTTAATTAATTAATTAATTTTAGGGAAGGGTCTACAAGGTGTTCAAGGTCTCAATACTAGATCAGATTCATAGTGATCTGCCTATTTACAGCTTCCCAAGAGCTGGGATTACAGGCACACACCACCACACCCAGTCTCATGGACATGCACATTTTAAATTAGAGAACTCAATGAGATGTTTTGAAGAGCTTTAAAAATATGGAATAATTGTTAAAGATATATTTTTTTCTTTAAAGCCAGGTTCTTACTGGCTTAAAGGAGTTCAGACTGGCTTCAAACTCAGTAATCTTCCTGTCTCAGCCTCCTGAGTACTGGTTACAGGCATGCACCACCATGTGCAGCCTAAAGAGGCAATGTTAATTGAAAAAAAAGACCCAAATGTAAAATGGAAGATGATCTCAAATATGAGTGACCATAGTAGTTAGCGTTCTCATTGCTGTGACCAAATATTTAGCACAATTTAAAGGACAAGAGATTTATTTTGGCTCATGATTTCAGAGGTTTTAGTCCAGAGGTTGGGCTGTGAGGCAGAAGCATCATGGTAAACCAGAGAGAGCTGGGAGAAAACCAGAGTAGAAGGAACCAGGAACCAGACAGTCCCAGTGGCCACACCCAACTGATTTACTTTCTCCAACTGGGACCAGTTTAGCTAAGGCTTTGTCAATAGGGTTAGTGGCTCATAGACCATTTTAGCTAAGGCTTTGTCAATAGGGTTAGTGGCTTTAAGATTCTATGTAATTATTGATAATTGTGTCAATTTGAGAAGTTTAGAAGCTCAACTAAGTAACATCCTGAGGTGTAGAGGAGATGGCATTTGAAGATGTTGTCCACTGTGTCAACTTGAGAAGTTTAGAAGTGTAAGTGACTCAGCAGGGGCCAGGTTCCTCACTTGGCATCCTGAGCTTGTGCAAGAGGAGAGCACAGAGATAATATGAGTGCTGCATCTATCTGAGGGCTAGGGTAGCTGGCATATAATATAAGGGAGGAAAAGAGGCTTGCCCCTTCCACTTTCTTGCTCTTGTTGCTTTTGCTGCCTCTGCCCCCGGTATTGTTGCCCCTCTGCCATGTTATCCTGCTTCAGAGCCAACTGATGACTGACTGAAACTTCCACAAACTGTGACCTAAATAAACCTATCCTTCCTTAATTTTAGTGACCAAGACTTTAAGCTTTCCTGAAGTCTGTTAACCAAGTCAAACTGATAATCAGGATTAATCATCACTTGTTGGTCTAGGTGGCCTACCTCCATATTTAATTCCTACTCCATGGGATGCTGAGGCAGGAGGATCACAAATCAGTGCTCAGCTTGGACGATTTAGCAGTATAGTGAGGCTGTGGCAGGTAGGTTGGTATGAAGGCTGTTATGGTTTGTGTCTAGTAGTCCCCCCAAAGCTTCATGTGGTCACAGGACTGGGACTTCTAGATTTTGAGATTAACTCATGATCCACTGGGATTGTGAATCTTAGTACTGCTGGGATTATGGGTGTGAGTACTTCTGCTAGCCTGAGGCAGGTAGCCTGGATGTTACATAAGAGAGACAGAGAGATACACTTTCTCTGAGTTGCCATTGTCTCTGTTCCACCACCATGAACTGTTTCTCTCTGCCATGTGCCAGCCTGCATTGGAGCCAGCTGAGTATGGACTGAAACCTTCAGTCACTGCAGTAAATAAGCCTTTCCTTCCTTCATTTTGGATGTTGGATATTTGTCCCAGCAATGAGAGAATAACTGAGACAAAGGCATTGAGCTGAATCCATAGTATCAGAGAGAGAGAGAGAGAGAGAGAGAGAGACTTATAATGACCAAGTAGTTTATTATTGTTATTATTGTTTTATTTTTATTTTTTGGCTTCAGTATATGGGGAAACCAACATAGTTTAGTTAAATAATTTTGTGATATTTACATTCCATTGTACAAATATAGGTCATAGAAATTAGTAATAAGATATTTCTTAAATTCTAAACATTTTCTAAAATATTATTACAGCAAATGTCTGGGATATTGAAACATTAAGGTGGAAATCATGCTCTAAATAGTTAAATACAATAATGAAATACTACATATTTAATTAAAAGAAAAAATGTGTTGTTTTTTTGTATTTAGTAGAAGGTCTGTAGGGTCTACAGGGTCTCACTATGTAGATCAGACTTGTAGCAATCTGCCTGTGTTCAGCCTACCAAGTACTGGGATTATAGGCACATGCCACCACTCCCAGTCTCAATTGCCACACCAGGACAACCTGCGGGCAGGGCTCGCATGGCACACAGGGGATTGAGCCCCAGCCACTGCATTCTGCATAAGCAGGCACTTTAGTCTGCTGAGCTATCTGGCTGGCCCTAAAAATATGCTCTTAAATGCTTGAATAAACTAGGTAGCATGGTGAGTAACACTACAAATAAATCACTTGATCCATTTATATATATAAAATTACTTTTTATATAACCCCTGTAATGATTTATGTCTGCTTGTCTCCCCAAAGCCTCATGTAGACATTGTGCTGCTGTGTCCAGGATGATCTGTTTCATACTTCCAAGACAGGCCATGAGGCCTGGACATGGCAGGAGTGAATCATCCTGGACATGGCAGCATAGTGTCTCAAGGTCTTGCTATGTCATTCAGGCTGCTTTAAACTATGAAATCTCCAGTAACTGTGAGTAAATAAACCTTTCCTTCTCTAAGCTTGCATGTCGGGTATTTGTCCGAGCAAACAGAGAAGAGTAACTAAGACAAAATTTGGTATCAGAGAAGTAGAGTCATTGCTGTGACTAAACCTGACCATGTGGATTACAAGCTTTTGGGAATGACTTATGGGAAGAGATAGGAAAGGTTTGGAGATGTTGCCTATGAGCAAAGTGCTGGAACAGTTTTGGCACTTCTGTAGGGGAGATTCCAGTTAGAGCTCAGACCAGAAGACTGATAGAAAGTTGACCTGTAAAGACCAAGCTGGAGACGTTTCTCCTGGGAAAAAGGACTTCCTTGGTTGTTGAACTCCAGATTATTTGTTCTTTGGCTTGGCAGAAAGTTTATCTGAATTTTGCCCATGTTCACAGACTTTGCCTGAGACTGAAATGAAACATGGAGGACTAATTAATCTTTCCAAGGAAATCTCAAGGCAGTCAAATATTGGGGCAGTGGCATGGTTATTGTTGGGAGCTCTTAGTCAGAGTTATGTTGAGAATGAAGAACAAAGAGTCCAGCAGAATGATTTAAAATATGGTGAGTTTGGATAGAAATGAAGCTTCAATAAAGCTGTGGAATGCAGATAGAGCTGAGATCTCCATTGCCCCGGAGGAACAGGAGAGTAGAAAAGATGCTCTGAGGACATCTCAGGAGCTGGCAGGTTCTTGCCTTTTACAGCCTCAGAATCACAACGGTGAGAGACTTTGCTTTGACGAGAAAGCCACAGAGCCTCATGTTCTAGAATGGAGGCAGTGGCTACACCAGGTTCCAGAATGGAAGCAGTGGCCACACCAGACTATAGAATGGCACCAGCATAGAGAATTTGTCTCTCAGAATTAGGGTCAAAGTGCTCAGAAATCCAGGTACTCGACTCTTACAGCTAAGAGAGAAGGAAGCCTGGTTACTGCTCTAGCTGGCAGCAGCCCTTGGCGTCATCCATGTGGCATTGGTTTTATTTTTATTATTATTTTATTTTGGTGGGACCAAGGTTCAAACTCATGACATTGCACTTGCCAGGAAGGCACTTGTGCCATGGGGCTATCTCCTTGGCCCCTATGGCATTGGTTTTATTTATTTATTTATTTATTTATTTATCTATTTAGTCTTTTTGAGACAGGATCTCGCTATGCAGTTCAGGCTGGCCTTGAGCTCACTTTTGTAGCCCAGGCTGACCTTGAATTCACACTGATCCTCCTGCCTCAGCCTCCCAAGTGCTGGGATTACAGGCGTGTGCCACCGTGCCTGACTCCAGCATTGGTTTTATTTTATTTTTTTTAAATATTTTTTTTATTTATTTCTCTTCAACCTCATTTATTTGTTTGTGTTATGGCTGGCTCAGCCCACCCTGGGGTGGGGGTGCACAGCATGTGGTGCCAGGGATCAAGGAGTGGTCGCAGTGCTTGCCTTAAGTTTCCTCCGCAGGGGCTTTAGATCACTGAGCCATCTCGCTGGCCCCAGCATTGGTTTTTTTTTTTATTTATTTTTATTTTTTAATTTTTTTTTGTCTTTTTGAAACAGGGTCTCGCTATGCAGTTCAGGCTGGCCTTCAGCTCACTTTTGTAGCCCAGGCTGGTCTCGAACTCTCACCGATCCTCCTGCCTCAGCCTCCCGAGTGCTGGGATTATAGGCGTGCGCCACCACCCCCGGCTACAGCATTGGTTTTAGATGCATGAAAAATGCAGGAGTTCTCAGGTTAAGGCTTCCATCTTGATTTCAGAAAAAGGCCTGGGAGGCCAGGCAGTGTGTCCCTGAGAGGGCAGTGTGCAAATCTGTGAGTGAGAAGCCTACTCTGTGGAAACCAAAGAAGTTTGGAAAGGCCAGCAATGTGGATCTTCTAAAGAAAACTGCAAGGATGGAGCAAAGCCAGCCCAAGAGAGAAGCCATGGGAGCTACCACCAAGAATGCCACAGAGGCAGAGCCACATGGAACTCACAATTTGCCGCAGATTGCTTTGGATGTTCCACATTGAACTATAGGACTTAATGTTTGCCTTGCTTGATTTTGGACTTGGTTTGGCCCCAGTGGTTTGTATCCTCCTGTGTATACCTTTTCAAATGGCAATGTTTATCTTGTGCCTTTGAATATTGGATGTATTTAACTTTTCATTTGTATAGAAGCTCACAGTTGAGAGTTTGCCTTGGATCTTGGAGAACATTTAGGACTTGGAATTTTCAACAATGCTGAAACTGCTGGGACTTTGGCAACTCTTGGAAACAGACTACAATGCCTTTTGGACAAAAGGATGTGCATCAGACTTTGAGGGTCAAGGAGTGGAATGTTATGGTTTGTATCTAGTTGTCCCCCTAAAGCTTCATGTTACTTGCATGGCTCAAGGGGTGGGGCCAGAGGACCAGGGCAGGGCTTGAGGGACAGAGCCAGAAAGGTGCAAACCACCACCACCCCCAGGCCTCGTGGCCTCTCTTAGAGGTATGGAGTGGATCATCCTGGACAAAACAGCGCCTCAGCCTCTCCTCCAGAGATCTAAATAAACTGTGACCTTTCTTTCCCTAAGCTTGTGTTTTGGACATTTGTCCCAGCAATGAATGAAGAATAACTAAGACACTTTCAGACTCAGCCTCTACATGAAGCCAGTTCAACTCTTTCTGATCCCATAGTTTGGGACACCTCTAGTCCCACTTGTGCCACCCATGCTACACCTGTTCTAGATCACCTCAGGGATCCCTCTACCTTCTCCTACATTCCTCAGTGTCTGATAGACCCTAAACACTAGTGAGAACTTAAACCCATAGTTGAATATGTCCTTTTTCTTCCTGTACTCAAACTTGGTGATTCCTATTGTTTGGTTTAAGATCTCAGGGTGTCTCTGTTACTTTTCTCTTCTTGCTGGGACAAAATACATGACACCCAAAATTAAGGAAGGAAAGGTTTCTTTAGCTCACAGTTAATGAAGGTTTTAGTCCATACTCAGTTGGCTTCAAGGCAGAGTGACATGTGGCAGAGGGAAGCAGTTCATGGTGGCAGAGAACAGCAGAAACAGCAAGAGCAAAAGGGGAAGAGTAACAGCAACAACAACAGAAAGCAAGTCTGTCTCCCTTATGTTGTATTCAGGTTATCTGCCCCAGGTCAGGTGTAGCACTAACACCCAAAGTCCCAGCACTGGACCATGAATTAATCACAAACTCTTGAAATCTGCCATAATTGTATGAGACTTTTGGGGAGGGGCAACTAAGCAAACTGTAACTTTTTATCCCTGCCCTTCCAAAGACTCATGTATGTCCCTTTGTTCAAAAGGCATTTAACCCATCCGTGAGAGTTTCCAAAGCCCTAACAGTTTCAGCATTGCTGAAAAGTCCAAGTCCCAAGTCTTAGCTGTGGGCCCCTGTACAAATGAAAAGTTAAAACACTTCCAACATTCAGTGGCACAAGATAAACATTACCATTCCAAAAGATACAAACACCAGGACTAAAGCAAGTCCAAAATCCAGCAGGGCAAACATCATGTCCTGTAGTTCCACGTGGAACATTTGAAGCAATCTGGCAAATTATGAGCTCCATATGGCCCCACCCCTATGACACTGTTGGTAGTAGCTTCCATGGCTTCTCTCTTAGGTCAACTTTGCTCCCTCCTTGTAGTTTCCCATAGATCATCTATATTCCTGACTTTTTCAAACTTCTGGGGTTTCTACTGCAGGTTAAGCTTTTTATTCTCTGCTTCACACACTGCTGTCAGGGGCATACTACCTGGTCTCTCAGGCCCTCTGAAATTGAGGTGGAATACTACTTAATCTCATAACTCTTTCATTCTGCCTGTACCTAAAACCAACACCATGTAGATGATGCCAAGGTCAGCTGGTGCAGTAGCCAGGTTTTCTTTTCTCTTGGCTGTAGGGTGCCTGGATTGCTGAGCACTCTGACCCTAATTTTAAAAAATAAATTATGCTGCTGCCATTCTGGAAACTGGTATGGCCACTGCTGCCCTTCTAGAAGTGGCACTCTGCAGTTTTCTCCTCAAAGCCATGTTCTTCACCCTTGCAGTTCTGAGGCTGCAAAGGTTAGAGGCCTGCAGGACATCCTTTTCATTCTCCATGTTATGGTTTGTGTCTAGTTGTCTCCTAAAGCCTTATGAAATCATGGGGCAGGGACTTCTACAGTTTGAGATTAACTGAGGACCCCCTGGGATTATGGCTGATCCAAGGATGCAATTATGGGTCTGAGTACTGCTGGGATTATGGGTGTGGTCTGAGGCAGAGAGCCTGAGGTAGAGAGCCTCAATGTATTAAAACAGAGACAGAGAAACAGACTCTGTTGCCCTTGTTGTCCTGTTGCCATTGTTACTGTTCTGCCATATGCCTGCTGCCTTGTTACTGTTCTGCCATATGCCATATGCCTGCTGCCTTGGAGCCAGCCAAGTATGGACAGAAACTTCCAGTAACTGTGAACTAAATAAACTTTTCATTCCTAGTAGTTCCATCTGGCGGACATCTTGTGGCAGTTTCACGCTGAACCCCTTCAGCGGGGGAGGCACTACAGCCATGTGGGAGGAGGCCAAGCGAGGAGCCCTGGCCTCTGGCTGTGTCTGAGTTGCTGAGATCTGAGGACCATCCAGATGCAGTGAGGCTGAGCACATTTTACACTGAGGGCTGGGACAGCACAGACCATGGTGCTAAAGTGGATTAATAAGGAACTTAGTGATTTGGCCCAGGACCCTCCAGCACAATGTTCTGCAGGCCCAGTTGGGAATGATATGTTCCACTGGCAAGCCAAAATTATGGGACCTAATGACAGCCCATACCAAGGTGGTGTATTCTTTTTTTTTTTTTTTAAAGAATTTATTATTATTATTATTTTCTTGTTTCAGAACCTTTATTTGTTTATTCACTCATTTTTATGGCTGGCTCAGCCCACCCCGAGGGCAGGGCTGGCTCAGCATGTGGTGCTGGGGATCAAACCGCGGTCCCTGAAGCTGCCCAAGCTTCCCCAAGCAGGT
>PVJA010029932.1:0-26239 GCA_004027025.1 Myocastor coypus
CGATCCTCCTGCCTCAGCCTCCCGAGTGCTGGGATTACAGGCGTGAGCCACCATGCCCGTCTACAAGTAAGATTTTTTTAAAAAACTTTATTTACTTATGGCTGGCTCAGCCTGCCCTGGGGGCGGGGCTGGCACAGCATGTAGTACCAGGGATCGACCCATGATCCCTGCAGTTGCCTAAGCTTGCCTAAGCAGGCACTTTAGAATGCTGAGCTATCTCACCAGCCAAGTAAATGCTTAAAATAAAAAAGGAATAAGAGACAAGAAAAAATACTATAGGACTGTCCTGCTGCAATGTTGTATATGGTTAGATTCCTAACTTTCTGTGTAAAAAGGTGTAACTTTTTTTCACATTCTGTAGGGACTAGAATATCAACAATTGAAAGAAAATACCGGTTCCATGTTATGTCCAAGGCGTTTGATACTGCTTGGCATCTCCATCCTGACCGATGGAGAACCTGGAACAGCCAGGCTCCTGACAGCTCTGGGGTTCTGTGGGGTTTATGAGGCACTGGGCAGGCCCTTAGCCCCAGCCGCAAATCTCACCCTTGTAGGGTCTGAGGTAAGCTAGCTAGCACGGAAGAGTTGGAGGAATTGGTGCCGCTTCACCACCTCAGAGAAGTTCCAGAGATGTGTCTGGAAAAGACACATGCGATAAGGGGAGAGCTACCTCTGGCAAAGGGGATCCGAGGAGCGCCCTGGAGCCCACAGAACCAGGAGAGAAAGGGAAAACGGCGTCGCCTGCCCAGAACAGCCATTATGATGCTGGGTTCCCTTGGCCTCACTCAGTAAACCTGTAAGCTAGCTGTGGGATGGGCACCTTCACCGTGCTGTTTCCACTCGTGGGAGTGCAGGCGCTTGACATCTGTGTTTTGCCGGGATGCAGCATAAGTTGTGTGGGAGGTGCAGAGGGGTAGGCTACCCCAAGCTTCCTCTGACCCACACAGGACTTGTGGCCCGCTGCGAGGCTCTGGCCAAGGACCGCACTGAAATGTGGTGTATGGGCGCCCCCTGCTGCTCCCTCCTGTAAAGAGCAACGGGGCAAGCACTAAAGCCAAAACGTTCTTTACTCAATCCAAACTTTAAAAACATTTAAATTCAAAAGGTAGCCAACACAAGTACCCAATAAAACAGTTCAAACTGGTAACGCTTTGTCCTCCAAGGCCTTTAAACTAGGGAAATGCAATTCTGTTTTCAGTTCGGTTTTTTTCTCCATTGAAAGTCCCTGCCACAGGTGGTACGGAACTATTTCTGTCCCTAAGCACAGATTCAACTTGTGGGCCTCCGACAGGGAAGTCTGGGCTCAGCGGTGCGCCATCCACCCAACACCCCACAAAATTTCCTTTTCCATGCAAGGTTCCAGGCCAAGGTGCCCATCACTTCCGGCCTCTCCCCTTGCAAAGCTTTGCCTTTAAGCCGCGCAACACTGGGAAACAAAGGGCTCAGGGGAGGAAGGTGACAGGCAGGGGTTGGTTCCTCTGAATCTGAGGCCAGGACACCATGTTCTGTTGCAGGCGCCAGGACCTCAAGGAAACATTTCTCTCTCCAGCCCACACTGCCCCAGGCAAAGGAGTAAGAGAGCAGGTGGCCTGGCTGGGACAAAGGGAAATGCCCAGAGGCTGCTGCCATGGCCACGGGAATGGAACAGGAAAGCTCTCGACCATTTCAGAGCCCAGCTCTGAACGCTCCTTCTGACCTTTCTACATGTGCTTCAGCCAGTGAATTTATTAGCTGGCAAGAGAGTCCCGATCCTGCACCTTGGAGCCCCCAGGGGAGAAAGCCTTGGCTCAAGACTGGAGGGGGAGCCTCGCCCCTCCTCCTGACTGCCTTCTGAGGTCCTGTCTGCTCCCCTGAACGCACCACAGAAAGGTGAGGCAGAGGCTAGACAAAGTCCTGCTGATGCTGCTGTCACCCTGGCTGCTCGTCCTCCACGACTGCGTGAGTGCTCCCAGGTCCTACAGAGTCCACTGCACCCGGCTTGGGACACACAAGACACGTGGGCACCCAGAGCCTGTGGCAAAGGCAAAGCGAGCCCACCCCTTCCCTGTGTTCCAGGAAGCTCCCTGGTGATGAGTCCTGGCTGGAGGCTGGCTGGGCAGCCATAGATCTTCCCCTTGGAGCCAGAAGGCTGATGTTGTCTTTGTGCTAAAAGGACGGCCCTCAGGAAGCTGCTAAGCCAGCAGCAGGTCCCTTATGTCCCTTCAAAGTCCAGCAGGGCCACCTCCTGAGTCAGGGCCCTCAGGCTTGGCGGTGCTGCTGCACCTCAGTGTGACAGCCTGGCATCTACCCTGTTCTGGCCCTGGGTGTGCCTGGCACCCAGCCTCCAGCTGTGACCTCGTCTGGGGTCCTGCTGCTTCCGATGCAGCCCCAGCCACACGACATGAAAAATTGGATTAAGCGATGGCTTCTTTCCTGCTTTCCCCTTATTTACACAAATAACTTTTTTTTTTTCAAGAGTCACATGCTTTTAGCATAGATCTTTCCCTCAAACTGGCACTGTGACCTCGAAGAGCAGTCACTCCCCTGTGACCTACCTCAGCAGCGGCCTTCTGTCCGCAGCCCCCCCCCACCCCCCCACTCACAGTGTTCCTGAGCCTGGTGGAAAGAGATCGGCAGGGAATGGAAGAACTGAACGGAAGAATTTCCCCATCGAGTTAAACACGGACATATAAGGCTCCAGGGAGGCCTGGCTGGAGACAACTCTTGTGATTCCAGAGTTAGGGCAGGGAAACAGTGATAAGCTCACACACAGCACAGCACAGCGAGGAAAATTAGGTTCGCGGCCCGGGAAAATCCCTGTGCCTCCCGGAAGAGGCTGAGACAATGGAACCGACCCCACCCAGGCTGGGAACATGCGGCCTGGCCTCCCAGCTGCGGGCTGAGAACCATGAAGGCACTGGGAGGGGAAGGGAGGGGGTGGGATAGGACCGGGCGGGGCTGGACAGCCCAAGAGCCATCTTCATCACACTGCGCCCTTGCCCTGGGCCTACCACACCAGGACAGCCACTCGCTGAGGGTAGATGCGCAGGGCTGGGAGCGAGGCCCAGATCCAGAGCCACCCTGCGTGCACCGCCTCGGCCTGCTCGCTAGTGCTCCGGCTGCCCTTTTCTGCTCTCCATGGGGCGCTCAGAGGGGCTCATCCAGTGCAGAGCCAGAGCAGCCAAGCATGCGCAGTGCTGCAGGAGCCAGGCCACAGTGCCTGCTGGCGATACAGCACTCCCCACCTTGCGGAAATGAGTGCACCAGTGTCTAGATGACCCCAACAACTTAAACCCGGACAGAAACAGCCCAATTCCTCTCCTGGTGTTTGCCTTCTTTTTTTTTTGTCTTTTTGAGACAGGGTCTTGCTATGCAGTTGGGGCTGGCCTTGAACTCACTTTTGTAGCCCAGGCTGGTCTCGAACTCACACCAATCCTCCTGCCTCAGCCTCCCGAGTGCTGGGATTACAGGCGTGCGCCACCACGCCCGGCTGCCTTCTTATTCTCTGTGCTATTTAGGATTTTCCACTTGTTCCAGGTCACCTGAGGGATCTAGCGCAGCGGCACACCTTGTGACAGCCGTTACCCCTCCCTCCTTCCCACCTGCACCCTCCTCCCTAACCTCCGCAGCCCACTATCCTTCCTGTGCAACTCTAGCCAGCATGAGAAGCCCTTCTGATACAGGGACCCGAGGACCTAAGAAGCAGCGACACCCTCCTCCACCCGGTTTTGACAAGGCAGGTGGCAGACGGGCCCAGGCCCAGCTTAGAGCCAAGCCCAGCCTGCACGCAGGGCCTTGGGCAGGAAGACCTAAGGGTAGCAGCAGGTCCGACGGGGACCTGGTACGATTCTCAAAAGAGACTCTTGCCCAGGGGAACGGTTGCAACACCAGCCCACTGCCATCTGCTGCCGGAAACAGTCACCTCTGACACACAGAAAAAAAAAAACGCACGCAAACTGAAGCACGGAAATGACCCTCTTCTGAGGTTCGCGCGTGACTGCCTTCACTGCACGTGGGAACATGACCTTAGAAGTGGATGTAGACAGCGAACAGCGCACAGCAGTGGCGAGGTGCACAGAAATCCTCCGCAGTGGCCGAGGGTGGCTCTGGAGTCATGCAAGCCCTTGGCCCAGTGCTCCTCGAGGTCTCCTACCTTTCTATTCTTTGTGTCAGATGGTCACAGCCAGAGGATTGTTGTGCGTTTTAAATAATCCTAGCCACTAGGGAGGCTGATCCAGGGTCCTAAATTCAAGGCCAGACCAGACAACTTCAGGCCCTGTATTTAAAACAAAAATCAAAGTCACCCCCTAGGTGATGCTGCTCTTCATTAAACACTGCGTTCTGTCACTTCACAGCCCGCAGAAATCCACGTTTCCCTTAAAATGGCTCTAAGTAGGTACCGTGCACACACACGAGAACGCGCACATGCGCGCACCTCGACTCCAAGCCCGGAGGAGAGCGAGTTTTCAGCTGAGACACCTTGGATGCCGCTGGGGGAGAGAGGGTGTCCCCGCTTCAGCCAGGCCACGACACACACACACACCTACCCGATGCCGCTCCAATGCCCGTGTGTGTGTGTGTGTGTGTGTGTGTGTGTGTGTGTGCAGATGTGCCACTGTCCTTGGTGACCATCAGTCAGGGGTGTCTCCTGGAATACAACTTCGCTTACAGAGCTAACACCACTGCGGCCACAGGCCACTAAAGAGCCACCTTTGAGCTTACCTGGGAACGCGCTGTCCTGCAGGCAGCCGTGCTGAGATCGGAGTTCCTGGCTGCAAACAGGTGAGACCCACACTGAGAGGGCTACAGGCCTAGGCAAGGCGGTGCGCACAAGGCCTCTGCCTCATCCTGCTGCAGGGAACGGACAAAACCGGGAGACCGGGTCTCACATCGCCGCGCTTACAACGTCCACGAGCGACTGTCTGCTGTAACAGCTCAACATCACCACCATGTGGCCGGACACCCGAATGACAGCCTCCCGGACCTTCGGACTTAGGGGCGCTGGGGGGCCCAAGATTTGAAAACTGACCCCTCTATAAGGCCCACCCCTCAACCCCAGTTTCTCTGTGGCTCTTGCAGCTTGTAGGCTCGAGCTTGACTTCCCATTGACGCAACACGCAGGACTCCGAGTTCACTCACTAAATGTGAAACGGTTTGGTTAGAGGCTGAAACGACTGAGGTGCAGGGCGGCTTGCGAGGACCAGAAAACGTGGTCTCCTCCCAACAGGACCAGGATTCTCTGGCGCCCTTACAGTAGGGCCTAAGCTCGGGGACCAGCACTGCACCGTGCCGCCCCCATAAGCCCAAGGCGGCGCCCCCAGCCCACCCTGCAGACCCGACACCTGTGGGGCCATGAAGCAGAGACCCCTAGGGTCTCCTCCTCCCACGCGAAGGGCAGAGCGAGGACGCTGGACGAAGCCCATTTCTCCTCCCCAAGGACACCATGCCCCAGTCCCTGATCACCACCTCTCCCAGCCTCCTGGGCCTGCCTTCCACCCTGCTCTGCCTGGACAGCAGAGAGTCGCCAGGTGCATGAGGCTGTGGCGCCAGCTACACAGTTTGGGACTAGTGCAAAACAATTCAGGATGGAGACTTGAAAGGCAACGAAAGGCAGCTAAACAAGTCCTAGGGCCTGTGGGCATGCATGGGTCCTGCGCTGCGCTGTGCCCGGCTCACCTTCCCCAGCAGAGGGCTACACAGTGGCACCTTCCACAGCCCCATGCCACCCCCTCGATGACTTCATACCAGCGGCTTCGGTCTTCATGAGAGCCTTGGAGTGGTACGCGTGAGCTCTGGTTAAGAATGCGTGGCCTGGGGCCCGGCAGGATGGCTCAGTGGTCTAAAGCACCTGCAGGCAGCTTCAGGGACCGTAGTTCGATCCCCTCCCCTGCACCACATGCTGCGCCAGCCCTGCCCTCAGGGCAGGTTGAGCCGGCCATAAAAATAAACAAAAGTTCTGAAACAAGAAAATAAGAATGCATGCCTGTCCCACTCACTGGTCAGGAGCAATTCTACACCTCCGGGCAGTCTTCTGGAGGGCACTTTATTGATTCTCCCCAGGGTTCAAGTGCATCTATGAATCCCAGCAGGCTCCCAGGACCAGGCCAGGACAGTGGGAGCAAAGGTACCGCTGTGGACTTTGTCTTGGAGTGGCAGGACAGTTACACTATTGCTCATACTCCAGCATGCTTTGGAACCCTCTGGGGCCTCTCAGAGCACAGACTGCTGCCCACCTGCCCAGAGCTGCCAGCTCCAGAGGGCCTCCTGCAACATCGGAAGTCCCACCTGCGTGCACCCCGGGGCCCTGGATGCTCCTACCAGTGGCAGGTCATAACCTACTTCCTCCAGGCTTCCTGCTTAGGGCACGGGACAGAGCCTGGCTGGCCCCTCTGAGGGGATTTTAAGACTAGCTTCTTACAAAACAAATTCTATCACGTACAGGTACAAACTGTATGTGATGAATGTGATCATTATGCATAACTAAAATGTACAGTATGGAGCTGGAGAGATAGCTCAGTAGAATAAGTGCTTGCTTGGCAAACACAAGGGCCTGAGTTCAATCCCCACTTCAGGAAAAAAATTAAATCTAAAATGTACAGTAAAATCTAATGGAGGGGACACTAGTTTCTTGCAAATGGAGCTAGGAAGGACAGAATCCGTCAACTTCAGATGAAAAAAGTAGTTAAAAACAAACACAATATTTTACTCTCAGACACAAATGCACACACTGAAGCCACCCCAGGAGCTGGTGATACAGATCCATTTTTAGACTCCCATTTTCCAGAGTCCTGCAGGCTAGGGTTTGCTGAAGAGGGTAGCCCAGGACCCCACAGACCTGAGCCTGTGTCCTCACTTGCACAGGGAGGGTCCTTAACAGCTTCTCTGGAGCCGGAGAAGAGCCCATGGCCCTGGGGCACGGGGAGGGAGCCTCGTCTTTGAGCCTTTGTTTCTCCCAGCAGTCCGCACCTCCTCCCCAACTCTGGGCCAAACCTAGAGGCTGAGGGAGGCCGGGTCCCAGGTGACTCGGAGGCCTGCGGACCAGTGTGCAGTCTGAGTTCTGGAGGAGGAGCAGCCAAAAGGGGACAGCGGCCAGGGGTCCTGTTCTCAGGCCACTGCCCGTCTGCTGGGTGGCCACACAGGCGTGCACACTGAGCCACGCAGGGAGGGCCACCGCTATACTCCAGTCTGCTCTTTGATCCAGGTCCGAAAGACAGGCAACCTTGTATAGACGCCGGGCTTGTTCTTCTGCGCACAGCCTTCACCCCAGCTCACTATGCCTGCCTGGAAGATTCGCCCATCGGCCTCCACGCTGGACAGGGGGCCCCCAGAGTCACCCTGAGAGGAGACACGTCCCAAGTGTCAAGTGTGAGGGCCGGGCTCGGCCCGCCCCACCCCTCCCAGCACGTGTCCCTCAGCCCACTCACCTGGCAGGCATCCACACCCCCGCTGAGAAAGCCCACACACATCATCCGCGGGGTGATCTGCTGCGGCAGCAAGTCCTCACAGGTCGTCTGGTTGATAACCCGGATCTCACCCTTCTGCAGGATCCGGGCCCCAGTGCCTGGGGAGAGGGCGCAAGGCAGGCAGGTGGCTCCTCAGGGGTGGTGCACAGCCAGTGCTCCTGGACGGTGCTCCCCACAAGCACCGGTTTACCAGCGGAATGCCAGAAACCACTCGATTCCCAGGACTGACAAGCCTGAGCGGGTGCCCCTGCCTGCCGCCCAGGAGAAAGCCTGGAGACCTGCCAGCCCTGCAGCAAGGGGGGCCGGGTGGGCTCAGGGGCACAGGAGGCCTGGCGTGCCCACAAGCCTGAGCACCTCGAACAGAAAAGCATTAAGTTCAGGAAGACAGGAGGAAGACCGGCAGCGCCCCATGCCACAGAGGCCCGGCTGGCAGCCAGGCTTTGCTATTTCCTCCTTGTCTGCTCCAGAAGCTTCAGCAATGAGCATCATGGGGGTTCTCCCGCTACCTCCCACAGGCGGGCAGGTCCCTGGCCCGATGTGGAGCTCACCTCCCTGCTCGGTGTGCCCCCAACCTGTGACCCAGATGGCCTTCCCAGTTGGGAAGACATGAGACACAGCGGGCAGGCAGACGGGCCGCACCACAGCGCTGTACTCCGCCGGCTGCTTCAGCTCCAGCAGGGCGATGTCATAGTCAAAGGTGAAGTCATTGAAGGAGGGGTGGCGGATGATGCGCTTGAGCTCGTGCTCCTGCACCCCGCTGGCTGTGCGCTGACCCTGGTCCAGCAGGCCCAGGAAGGCTGTCCATTGAGTGGGGTCCGAGTATCTGGGAGGGGAGAGAGCCGCTGACACATCCATGTGGGACACGGGTGCCTCGCCCCCCCCCCCGTTCCCTGCTTCTGCCGACCAGCACCATGGCACCCCCAAAGCAGTGGTCCACCTGAGCCAGACTGCAGCCTCCCGAACCTCGAGCCAGCACCGCCCTTCTCCTCTCCATGACTACCTCAGGGACTGTCAGAGGAGCAGAAAGCTGACCCACGCAGTTCTTTAGGTCTGTGCGGCCACTGGCAGCAGACTCCGGGTGAGAAGTCCTGGCACTGAGAGGCCCCAGCGAGCAGCAGGCGGAGGCTGCACTCTCCCTCGGGGCTAGCCCGTGGGATCCCATACTCCACAGGGCCCAGCCAGGCTGGCCTGCCCCCTCTGAGATGAGGCCTGGGATGCAGAGCTCCTGCGCCCAAGACCCCACAGATGGCACACGCTGGCCACAGCCTGCACTGAGGCAGCCTGGGCTCTCCCAAGTCTGTGTGCCCGAGGAACCTGACCCTGGGTTGCCGCTGCCTGTCTCACAGGCCTCCCTCAGTCAGGGTGGCCAAGACCCGCACCTACAAGGCGCTCCCAAGAAGTGCGCTCCCCGCCCTTAGGCATCTGGAAGCACGGGTGTGTGCAGGCAGCTCAGGCACAGTGCCTGCTTCCTGTGCGTGCGACTCGCACGCGCGTGCCCATAAACACGCACACAGCGGAGTCTGTTCCCACCTCCGGGAGTCTGCAAAGTGCAGAGCAAGCTGTATTCACACGTGTCTCCTGGTGCTCGCGACAACAACGCATGGCGAATGCATCCTTGCACTTTATTTTCTTGGCAGTGCTGAGGAAGGAACCTAAGGCCTTTAGCACACGAGGCAAACTGCTCTGCCGCCAAGCTACGCCCCCAGCTCTAACTGCTAACTGGCAGGAGTAAGACTGATCAACAGATGAAAAATAGAGAGGTGTGAGGAAAGAAGGGCCCGGAGTGAATCCAGGCCCCCTCGCCAGGCCAACCAGGAGCCAGGAAATGGTGACACTGCGGAGCCGGAGGGCCCCAAGGGTCTACAGCTTAGCTTTTATTTATTTATTTATTTATTTATTTATTTATTTATTTATTTATTTATTTCCTGGGGCCCGGTGGGATGGCTCAGTGGTCTAAAGCACCTGCTTGGGAAAGCTTGGGCGGCTTCAGGGACCGAGATTGGATCCCCGGCCCCACATGCTGCACCAACCCTGCCCTCAGGGCGGGCTGAGCCGATCATAAACATGAGTGAATAAAGAAACAAAGGTTCTGAAACAAGAAATAAATAAAATATACATATATATTTATTTATTTCTTGTTTCAGAACTTTTATTTATTTTTATGGTTGGCTCAGCCCGCCCTGAGGGCAGGGCTTGCACAGCATGTGGTGCCAGGGATCGAACCACGGGCCCTGCAGCTGCCCAAGCTTTCCTAAGCAGGCGCTTAGGACCACTGAGCCATCCTGCCGGGCCCCAGCTTAGCTTTTAAATGCCATCCCTGATAGCTGTGCCTGGGAGCCAGGCAAGGTGGTGCACACCTGTAATCCCAGCACTCAGGAGGCTGAAGCAGGAGGGTGGCCGTGAGTCCAAGGCCAGCCTCAACTGCACACGCAGACGGGGACAGCAAAGGTGTGAGAAGGGCCTGACAGGCCTGGCAGGGCTATAAAGCATGGAAGTGCCTCAGATTCTAAAAGTCTGAAAGAAAAGAGCGTGTGACACAGAAGCTGACCTCAAAGCAATTTGAGCAACCAAGCAAACTACACTGCTGCACGGCAGCTCCCAGCATAAAGCCTATGCAGCCAATGTGTGCCCAACAGACAAGAAAAGTGCCACCCTCCCCACAGCGAAGAGACAAGCACACAGGGAGGACAAAAGCGCCAGCGTGATCCTAATCCAGGGAAACCGAGCAACGCCACTGCAGGGGCCACGTGGAGCCGACACTGTGGGCAGGATGCCACGGGAGTCCTTCCCAGTACCCCCGGTCTCAGTCCAGAATAACCTCAGACCCTGAACAGGCTTCTCACTCACAGCCTTACACACTGCCCTCCCAGGGGCATGCTGCCTGGCCTCCCAGGCCTCCTTCTGAAGTCTAGACGGAAACAGCCTCGGAACACCTGATTTCTGAACGCGCCTGAAACCAACATCACGTGGCTGACGCCAAGGTCTGCAACCAAGGAACAGTAGCCAGGCTCCCTTCCTCTGGGCTGTAGGGGTCGAGGGCCTGGATCACTGAGCACTCTGACCCCGATTCCGAGGAATAAATTCTCCATGCCGGTGCCATTCTAGAACCTGGTGTGGCCACTGCTGCCATTCTGGAACATGGGGCTCTTGGCTTTTTCCCCCAGGCAAAATCCCTGACCTTTGCAATTCTGAGGCTGCAAAGGGTGCAGAGCTGCTGCCTTCAGTAACGCCCTCAGGCCCTCCTTTCCATCCTCTGGTTCCTCCTCTCAGCTCTGCTTTGCAGTCCACAGCTTTACAGGATCCGGCTACCCTCGCATTTCAAATCATCCTGCTGGTGGTCAAGCAATGGTATGACTCCTCCATACAGCTGACACAACAGTTCTACAAAGCGCTGTATCTGGTTTCTAGGTAAACTAAGGGGATTTGACTGGCCTTGGGAGATCCAAAAGTTACATGTTTTGTTACACAGGTCTTGCTTTACTTGCCCTTAACCACCTAGAAAAGTTCAACCTCGAGGCATAAAAAGTAAAGCTAGATTAGTATGCTGAGCTGTAAAAGGCTTGTATCAACAGCTTCCAGCATTGCCTGTTCTGCCAATAACTCACTACTATTATGGAATATTGGACTATGGATACAACTGCTACTTAGTTCAATGAGAAGAAATTTTTGCACCAATAGCGATTAGAAAAATTATCATGTCTGCATCCTATACTCTGAATGACTACTGCAAAGACAACAATATGCATTATATTAATTCTTAAGGATGCCCCCATCACCCTCAAAAGAAAGGAAAAATCATTACTGCTCAGGTGGAGACCAGGGAGAAAGGAGAATGCTCTCGGGCTGGATGAGACTGCATGGCCAGCGCCCCTGAGGCCTGGGACAAGCTCTGTGCCCACCATCAGCCCAGCCACACCCACCTGCCTGCCTGACCTCCCCACAGTCGTGCCTCTGCCTCCTGCAAAAGGTCACTGTCCCTGAGCTGCCTGCCCTGCTAGAGCCTGCAGCCAGCACAAAGGCCTACGACTGGGGTGGGAATGTCTCAGAGAAGGCCCCCTCCCCAGTAGCCAGGAAGCCTGGCAGACCAGGAGCTGAGACACAGCTGTCCTAGACCTGGGCCACCTGTGACCCTTCCTTCTGGTCTGGGCCCACCATGTGCAGGGACAGCAGGGCACATTAGAAGATTCAGTTTTCAGCATCACAGCGCCAGGGAGGAGCCCTGCACCTGGGCGTCCTGGTAACTTTCCCAAGGTCACCCGCATTCTGCAACCCGGAGCTGAAGCCAAGAGCCAAAGCTCACCAGGAGCCCATGTTGAGGAGCCACACAGCGCAGACTGAGCAGCGGGCCTCGGAACTGTCACTCCTGGCACAGGTCTGACCCTGCCCAAAGCCATTACCTCTCTGAGTCTGCAAATGAGGGGACACAAACAGAACTGCCTGGCATGCTGCAGGTGGACCTGGAGTGCCAGGCGCTGAGCCCCTGTTATGGTTTATGTCTAGTTGTTCCCCCCAAAGCCTCATGCAATCATGGGGCGGGGACTTCTACTAGAGTTTGAGATTGATGATCCACTGGATTATGTGTTTTACTACTGTTGGGATTATGGGTCTGAGTACTGCTGAGACTATGGGTGCAGCCTGAGGCGGATAGGCTAAGGCAGAGAGCCTGATGTAACTTAAAGAGACAGAGAAACAGACTTGCATTGTTCCTCTGCTGCCCTGTTTGGTTGGCTGCCTCCGTCACCACTGTTGCTGTTCTGCCACCATGAACTGGATGCTCTCTGCTCTGTTCCACTCAGCCTTGGGCCAGCTAAATATGGACTGAAACCTCCAGTAACTGTGAGCTAAATAAACCTTTCCTTCCTTCATTTTGAGTGTTGGGTATTTGTCCCAGCAATGAGTAAAAAGTAAGTAAGACAGCCCCCCCCATGAAAAGTTTTATTAGTTCTGCTATTAAGCCCCATTCTCAAATACCTGCCACCCTGCCACCGCCCTGCCCAGGTGCCAACCCCTGCTTCCCCCGCAGGACCCCACACCTACTTGAAACTGTTTTCATCCATAAAGCAGTGCGCCGCGGAGACCAGCCAGTTGGGGGAGATGAGCGAGGCGCCGCAGACGTGGCCCTGGCCCAGGGCGTGCAGGCTCACCTGCCAGGGCCACTCGCCGCTCTCGGAGTCCGTGCCCCCGACCACCCGAGCTCGTTTGCTGAATGACCGCTGCCCACAGTCTGCAGGGGACACAGAGCACTGAGGACGGGCGGGTCAAGGTGCTGCTTGGCAGCAAGGAGAGGTGCGTCCCCGACATGGGGCCCTGCACGGGGAGCTGGTGCCAGACACAGCGCGCTGGGGCAGAGTGCCAGGGCCCCTCCAGATGCGTTCCGACCTGACCTCCACTTCACCACCCTCGCCACTGCTCCCAAGCCCAAAGCCCTCCTCCCCTGCTCTTCTGCAGAGCAGGAGCAGGCCAGCACTGAAGCCCACGAGCCAGCCCAGTGGCTGAGGTCTGAGGTGCTGGCTGCCTGGGTCCACAGGACACCACGCCAAGGCCTCCTGCACTCTAAGGCTTCTGAAGGGTGATGGCGTCCTGACCTGCCGCGTGGAGGTGGGGTCTCGGCATCAGAGGCTAGCACTGCGGTGTGACCTGGAAGGCCTTGTCTCCCCAGCTCCCCACTTCCCTTTGCTCCTGGCCTCCGCAACCTGAGCACATGTTCCTCCACGATGCCCCTCTCCCATGCCATTTTCTGCCTTGGAGCCATCTGGCTGGCTGTGGACCCTGAATCCTCCTGCAAGCTGCGGGTGTCAGGCCGTGCGTCGTGATTGCAGAGGGAGCTGCTCATCCTTGGTCCAGCAGAGCTGGGGCACGGCGCCACCTCTGCCCAGGGAGCAGAGCCAGCCTTAGTGCTGCTCACTTCTCTGTCGGATGCAGGGTCTCACTGTGCACTTTGGAGTGAGCCTCCCGCCTCAGCCTCTCTAGTGCTGGGATTACATACCACGCCTGGTTTTGGAGCTGGCACAGCATGCCCAAAGTTCTGGGGCCAGGCTGGGGAGACAGCTCAGTAGAATAAGCGCTTGTGGCAAGCGCAAGGGTCTGCGTTCAATCTCTGGTTCCACAACACCCCCACCAAAAAAAAAAAAAAACTTCAAAGTTCTGGGGCCAGCACAGCAGTGGTACCAGGGATCAAACTCAGGGCCTTGCACTTGCCAGAGTCGGTGAGTGAGGCATCGGATTTCTACTCGGCATTCGCCCTCAGGTGAGCTCCCGCCCGCCCGCCCGCCCGCCTGCCCGCTGAGCCCGCTCGGCGGCCTCACCACAGTTCTCCTCATCGGAGCCGTCCTCGCAGTCTCTCGTCCCATCGCACTCGGGGTTGCCCTTGTTCACACACAGCCCGTTGTGGCAGCGAAAGGTGTGGCTAGTGCAGGTAACAATGCTCACTGTGCGGGTGGGAGGAGGGCAGGAGGAAGGCACCAGTTGCTGATGGCGGGAGCCCAGAAGTCAGAGGCCACAGGGACACTGCCATGCCCCACCCGCTGCTGCTCCTGTCCCAGGCCACTGTCCCCCTGCTCTGCGGCAGGCTCCCACTTTCCGAAGCTCCTCCCCCTGCCCCCGGCCGCTTTTTCTCACCGCACTTTACCATGCTTATCAACCTTTAGGCACGCTGTGCACACACGTGTGCCCACACGGGTGTGTCCCTGTGCCCCAAGGGGAATCGGGCAGGGCCGGGCCTCACCGGTGTCACACGAGGCCTCATCAGAGCCATCTCCACAGTCGTCCCTCCCATTGCACTTCTGGTTCTCCGGGAGGCACTTCCCATTGGTGCACTTGAAGGTCCCCTCAGGACACTCTGAGGAGGCACAGGTCCTTAGCCCCGCGGGGCCAGGCGGTGCCAGCGGGGCCTCTGTGCCCACCCGCCCCGCCAGCCCCACTCACTGCACTCCAGCTCATCACTGTTGTCCCCGCAGTCATTCACCCCATCGCAGAGCCAGAACAGGGGCTTGCACAACTTGTTCTTGCATGTGAACTGGTGGCTGGGGTCACAGCCTGGGGACAGCAGAAGAAGGGTAGGACTCAACTCCTGGCCAGGCCGGAACTCCAGCTCCTCAGTGGCAGCCTCAATGGGGACGTTTTCCTGCCTGGGGCTACCAGGAGGGCACCCACCCCCTAGCTATGGAGGTGGCAGAAGGATCCTGCAGCCTCCAGAGGAGCCAGGCGTCCCGAGGCAGGGGGAGAAGGGCCCGGGGCCAGGCATCCCTGCGCAGCAGAACTCACTGCAGTTGCGCTCGTCACTGTGGTCCGTGCAGTCCGCCCAGCCGTCGCAGCGCAGGTCCCTCTGGATGCAGCGGCCTGTGCCGCAGGTGAACATTCCCGGGCAGGCTGCGGGAGGGGGCAGGCTCAGGGCTGCACTCCCTCCCAGCCTCCTGCCAGCCTCCTGCCACCCTGCAGACGCGGGGCTCAGGCACCGAGGCCTGCACCCCAGCTCCAGCTCCCCCGGAAAGCGCTGCGTCAGAGCCCCCACTGCCTAGGTCCTCATCCCTGGGTGTCAGGACTGCGGTGACATGGGCAGGTGGGCATGTGCTTGACCCAGCTGGGCGTGAGCCCACACCACAGACTTCCTGCAAGCTGAGCTGACTTCCACATCTCAGTGTCTGTGAAGCTGGATGGCGCCTGCTGACGCCAGGCACCGCCACCACACATGCACCTCGGCCACACGCACCCCTCCAGTTACGCCTTTGGTCAGTCATGCAGTCAGGTTTTAACTTAGATGTGGATTCCTAAGCAGAGCTATAATGTCCTCCAAAAGGTCATTCTGTGATGTAGGGTGAACCGTAAACATTACAAGTTGAGCATCTTTCATATGAAAATCCAAACTCCAGCTGGGGAGATAGCTCAGTAGAATGAGTGCTGGCCGGGCAAGCGCAAGGACCTGAGTTCAATCAGTTCAATCCCGGTTCCAGGGAGAATAAAATCTACCAAAAATTCAAACTCCAGAATGCTCCAAAATCTGAAATTTTTGAACACGGGCATCACAGCTTTGCTGTGAATCCCCTCCCCAGGACAGCTCACTGTACAGCCACAAACATCCCAAAACCCTAGGGGCTGGGGAGATAGCTCCGAGGCACAAGTGCCTGCTGGGCAAGTGCAAGGTCGTGAGTTTGAACCCTGGTCCCACAAAAAAAAAAAAAAAGCAGAACATCCCAAAACCCAAATCATTTGAAATCTGTGGCACTCCTGGTCCTGAGCTCTTCAGAGAGATAATCTTCAAACTGCACACAGCTGGCAGGATTACACAGCGCTCCAAGCTCATACCACTAAAACAGAAGCGCTAAAAAGCCACAATGAGTGCCAGCGCGATAGCTCAGCAGACTAAGTACCTACTTAGGTGAACACAGGGACCAGGGTTCGACTCCCCATGCTACATGCTACGCCAGCCCCACACCCTGGGCCCACTGAGTCTGCCACCAAGACTGGGCATGGTGGTGCACACCTATAATTCCTGCACTGGGGAGACTAAAAACAGGAGGATCACTACGAGTCTGAGCTGCGTAGTGAGATCCTGTACCAAATACATAAATTAAAATAAATAAGCAAAAATAAAAAGCCACAGGGGATATAGCTGGGTGTGGTGGTGCACGCCTATAATCCCAGCACTCGGGAGGTTAAGGCAGGAGGATCGGTGTGAGTTCGAGACCAGCCTGGGCTACAAAAGTGAGCTCAAGGCCAGCCTGAACTGCATAGCAAGACCCTGTCTCAAAAAAATAAATAAAGCCACAGGGGCAAGGGTGATAGCTCCATGGCACAAGTGCCTGCCTGGCAAGTGCAAGGTCATGAGTTCGAACCCCAGTCCCACTAAAAATTAATTAATTAATAATAAATTAGGGGCCTGGCAGGATGGCTCAGTGGTCTAAAGCACCTGCTTGGGGAAGTTTGGGCGGCTTCAGGGACCGCGGTTGGATCTCCAGCACCACATGCTGTGCCAGCCCTGCCCTTGGGGCGGGCTGAGGTGGCCATAAAAATAAGTGAATAAACAAACAAAGGTTCTGAAACAAGAATAAAAATAATAAATAAAATAAAAAATTCTTTTAAAAAAATAATAAATTAAAAGCCATGGGCCAGCAAGATAGCTCAATGGTCTAAAGCACCTGCTTAGGCAAACTTAGGCAACCTCAGGGACTGTGGTTCGATCCCTCGTACTACATGCTGCACCAGCCTCACCCCGAGGGCAGGCTGAACCAGCCATAATATAAAAACTAAATAAATAGAAATAAAATAAAAACACACAAGGACAAAAATGGATCTGAAAGTCAGTGATACCAAAACAAGGACAGGCTGGCGAGGGTGGGACAGTCCTTAGCCCTAGGCTGCCCCTCCCCCTACCTCCGCAGACACATCCCTGAAAGTCAGGGTAAAAGTGGGTACCAGCATTTGCTGTCAGCCTGCGTAACTTCATTTTCTTTTGTAACAGTGGGGGTTGAACCCGAGGTCTTCACACTGAACAATATCTTCACCCCTTTATAATTTTTTGAGTCCCATAACTGGGTGTGGTGACACATGCTTATAATCCCAGCACTTGGGAGGCTGAAGCAGGAACACTGGTGTGCGTTCGAGACCAGCCTGGGCTACAAAAGTGAGCTCAAGGCCAGCCTGCATAGCAAGATCCTGTCTAAAAAAGGCAAAAAATTGAGTCCCACTAAACTACCAACATGCTAGGACTATAGGTCCCCAAGTCCGGATGCCATCAGCTTTTTGTTTTTGGCTACAGGGTCTCCCTATATAGTCCCAGCTGGCTTCACACTTCTAGATCAGGCTCCCTGCATGCTGGGCTTACAAGCACACACCGCCACAATCAGTACTGTTAGCTTTTTAGAATAAAACAAGATAACAATTTTTCCTTAAAAAGCCACTACAGTGACATGTATCTGTACCTCCCATACCAGAGAATCTAGAAGTACAGGGCTGCCAAGACAGAGAACAGAGGTTCGAGCGCTGTGGGGCCAGCACCCTGGCGCCCTCCCTCCAGCCTCAGACACTCACGGTCCTGGGAGTCATAGGAGAGGTACTCGGCCAGAAACCCCGTGTCGGTGTAGGAGTGGTCTGAGTGAAAGCGCACCGTCATCTTGCTGCTCTTGCTGATGACCACAAACTGGGGCCTCTCTCCGCAGTACCTGGAGGAGTGTGCAGGGGTGAAGGAGGCCCCGCCGGGAGCTCAGGCCCAGCTCCAAGCGGGGGACCCGGTTCCCCCACCTCCAGCCCAGGGCTCACTTTTCCCCGTTGATCTCCACATAGTCCTTGGAGCAGGTGCCCAGCGCCACCCCGGGCTCCAGCAGGTAGAAGTACTTAAAGCGCACCTTCACGTTCTTGTTGTTGGGTACCTGGACGGAAAGGGAGGGGTGGTGTGGAGCGGGACAGACTGTGATGCCCCATGTCACAAGTGTGTCCCAGGGGCCTGCGGAACTCTGATACTGAGCCCTGTGCATCCTATGGGTTTTTTCCTATACAGATGGACCTATGATAAAGGCCTGTTTTGCTTTTCTTTTTAATTTTTTTAAATTAATTATTTTTTTTGTGTGTGTGTGGGACCAGGGTTCAAACTCACAACCTTGCACTTGACAGGCAGGCACTTGTGCTACAGAGCTATCTCCCTGGCCCCCTGCTTTTCTTTTTAGACAGGGTATCTCTATGTAGTCCAAGCTGTCTTTAAGCTCACAGTGATCCCTCTGCCCCAGCCTGCCGGGTGCTGGGGTCCTAGGTGTGCACTACCATGCCTGGCTGAAGGTTTATTTCTTAGAATCATTATTTAAGGGTCCTCGGCCCCAGTCCAGGGACCAGTGCTGAGGGCCTACGGGGGATGGGCTCCTGGGAACCAGGTGGCACAGCGGCCCCACCTGAAAGCTCCCTCCATCAGATTGACACAACAGGAGCTCAGACCCCCAAGAGGAATCCCAGCTGGGGGCTCCTCATGACAGCCTAACACCTGGTGCTGTTGGAGTCCCCTCTTGGTTCTCGTCTCAGCCTAGGAAGTCTACACTTACAGTCATAAAACCACCTTATTGGATTCCACCAAGTTAATTCCAATCCACCACTCCCAGTGCAACCCATGGCGATAACAAAGACACTAAGACATATATATATATAATTATTGGGGAGCCAAGGGGCCCTAAGTCTCCCGCCATGAAGATGGCTTTCCTGAACCAAGAGAACGACCCAGGGCTGCACTCAGGTTTTATTCATTGGAGAAGGGGCAGTGGCTTGCAAAAGGGGATTGTGGGAAGGTCAGCAATGAAGAGTTGTGGGAAGGTGGTAGGCATTGAAGGGGATTGTGGGAAGAAGGTGAGCACCATGAGCTGGGCTATGCAGGAGGCCTGCATTCACTTCTGCCATATTTAGAGATACGCAAAAGAAGTAATTTGCATTATGCTATTGTGATATCTAATATTTTGGGGGTCTGGCACTTCAGCTCTGATGTGTAATCTTTCAAGCCCTAGGAAGTCGCAGCCTCTATCTCGAGGCTCGATCCCAGCTGACACCGTGGAGCATTGGCTCTTAGTCCTGTTATCAGGGAAACACGCATGCCATAATCAAAAATTACCACCAGCTAGACCAATACACACTGCTTAAGGCCAACTGAGAGGATAATGAGAAGTACTAGCCAGCTCTGTACATTTCAATACAAGGGAATAGGGTCAGGCTCAGTCAAAATGGAGACAGTCATAAAACCACCTTATTGGAATTAGTGGCTCTTCTTTCAAGGAGAGTGCTCAGGCGGTCCTCCACAGGTACCCAGAGAGGAGCTGAGGCCTGGTGCCAGGGGAGTGACTGTGAGGTGTCACAAACACACACTCAAGAAAAAAGAAACTAAACCTCGAAACAAGTCCCTGAGGAGTCCCTGAGGAAGCGCTTGGCTGACTCTGGCCTGTCCTGAGCCAGCCCTTGGCTCAGGGCACTGCTAAGAAGAGCAAAGGCTCCCTGCACACAAGTGCCACCCCAGACAGGAGGGAGCAGGACTTGGGAAGTTTCTTTCTGGAACCTCCCATTACTGCTTTTGTACTAACTGAAGTCAATAAAGTAAGAGAGGGACGGTTGTGTCCCATTAGGAAGGCCAGCAGGGCAAGGGCAGGAACCCACACTCAGTCACGGATGGGGCTGGGCTGGGCCCGCAGTACTGCAGTGGACACTCGGGGCGCCACCTGGGGCTGAAAAAGGAGCACATCGAGCCTCGCCTAGCAGCCTCCTCTGCCCTCCTCATGTTGGAGGCAGCTGAATGAGATAGAAATATCATAGGCAGTCAGACAGGGCCAGGCCCTCAAGGACAACAGGAAAGACGAGGTGACTTTCCAGCTAGAGACAGACACTCCTCCGCCGTGGGTCAGCTCTCAAGACAAGAGTACACAGGCAACCTGCTAGGGTCCCCTTCTGTCCCTCTTCCCAGACAGAAGCTTTCTTTCTCTTAATAAATCTATCCTGCTCATAAAAAAAAAAAAAAAAAGCCAAGAGTAAACAGAAGCAACTACATACTTTAAGGGTGGGCATCAGGGATTGATATGCTAAAAAGGTATCAGTCACCTTGAAAGATCCTAAAAAGTCCTGAGCCCAAGCTCCTGAGGTGGGGTTCTTGCCCGCTTGCTACGTGCCTTGCCTTCCCATTGGATCCTGATGTTAACCAATTTTACCTGAGCACTGGTGCTTGTAATCTCATTGGTTGACCATAGTCTTTGTCCCACCTCATACCCACCTAAGTGAGTTCCCATGTCTTCTCTGTAAAAGTCCCTGGAAGAGACAGCTTGTGGGGGACACCCACTTGGGACCCCTGTCCTGTCCCTCTCTCAGACAGGAGCTTTCTTTCCCTCCATAAATACGTTCTGCTCATTACCTCCATTTGCTCCTAAAATTCATTCTTTGGTTTTAGAGAACACGAACTTGTCCCAGGTACTTTGCAGGTTGGGGATCGGCCTCCCCATATCACTTGGAGGTCCCCTAGTGGAGGTCCTGCACCCCAGATCCGTTTTTTCTTCCTGGATCACTCACATGCCCCTACCTGGATGTCCCACGTGCAGTTGATTTTAGGCGGGTAGTGGCCAGGGTAGTAGGGGGTGCTGAATGTCCCCTGGGCATCACGGAGGGAGCCCCCACAGCCTGCAAGGGAAGGCAGGAGAGGGCTGAGGACCAAGGGTGCTGAGCCAGGAGGGGCCCTGTGCCCAGGCCTCCTGCTGCCCGGGCACCAGACACCCCTAGGAGGTGCCGGAAGCTGAAAGGCGGGGTATGCACTGAGGCTCACACGTCAGCCTCTGCCACTGACCAGGGCCAGCTGGTCAACTGCAGAGTGACCTCCTGGGCTTGGTCCCCTCACAGGCCTGTTCCCTTCGAGGTGGCCACAAGCACTGCCCACCCGCCTTGCCCCTCCTTACTGCTCATCTTGGGCAGCTGGAAGAAGGCGGCGTCAAAGCCTGGATGGCGCCGCTCCGAGTTGATGATCAGCGTGACAAGCAGCACGTTCTGGGAGGAGAGGAAGGTCAGGTTGTAGGAGGGAGGGAAGGCGCCACACAGCCTGCGGGGCAGAGGGACAGGAGTCAGTGAGGGGCGCGCTCAGATGGCGTGCACCTGCTCACCTGCCAAGGGGCCGCTCCCCAGGCCGCACCCCACTGCGCGCACAACTGGGGACCTGGCCCGAGCCCGGGCCTGCAGGTGAAGCAGCAAAGCCTTAGGGACAAAGGCCTCACTGATGACTGGTGAGGTAGATTTCGGATTGAACAACAGTGTGAGCAGCAGTAACAGTGCCACTTTTGAGAGGGCTGGGCACCTGCCTTGGCCAATTTTTCTTTTTTATGGGTCAAAGCCGGGCCTCATACATGCTGGCCTGCTCCCAGTCACTAAGCCAACCCAGGGCCTCTCAGTGCTACAGTATCTATGCACTCTTTTTTTTTTTTCCAGTATTTTTATTTTATTTTATTTTATTTTATTTCTTGTTTCAGAACTTTTGTTTATTTATTTATTTGTTTATTTTTATGGCCGGCTCAGCCTGCCCTGAGGGCGGGGCTGGCACAGCATGTGGTGCCAGGGATCGAACTGCGGTTCCTGCAACCGCCTAAACTTTCCTAAGCAGGCGCTTTAGACCACTGAGCCATCCTGCTGGGCCCTTCTATGCTCTCTTTGGGACAATGATCTGCATAGCAGATGCCACTGTCCCCACTCCAGATAGCATGGAGGCCAAGAGCAAAAACTTCAGTAACTTGCCAGGATTCCACAACTAACAAGTGGCAGGACCTGAATCAGACTCAGGTATCCAGGCTCCAGACCTAGTGGCCAAGCTGTCTGTCACTAAACAATGCCACGTTATAACCATTACAACCACTGCAAAGGAAGCTCATTGATCCCATTTCTAAAGACACACATAATGCGCTGGCCCTGCCCCCATGGTATGCTGAGGTGACAACTGAGACTGGGCGTGCTGGCGCACACCTGTAATCCCAGCTCTTTGGGAGAGTCGCTACAAGTCCCATCTACGAAGTGAGAGCCAGTAGACCCACGGCCCTCAACCTGTGGGTTGCGACCCCGGCGAAGGTCGAACGACCAAACACAGGGGTCGCCTAAAGCCATCACACAATGTGAAATGTTATTTATTGGAATTATTAAAAATAATAATAATAAATAAATAAATAAATAAATAAAAAGTTGTAAAAAAAGGGGGCTGGGGAGATAGCTCTGCAGCACAAATGTCTGCTTGGCAAGTGCAAGGTTGTGAGTTCAAACCCTAGTCCCACCAAAAAAAAAAAAAAAAAAAAAAAAGGAATTATTCATAAATATTTCTGGGGGCCCAGCGGGATGGCTCACTGGTCTGAAGCGCCTGCTTAGGAAAGCTTGGGCAGCTGCAGGGCCCTCAGTTCAATCCCTGGCACCACATGCGGTGCCAGCCCTGCCCTCAGGGCAGGCTGAGCTGGCCATAAAAATAAACAAACAAAAGTTCTGAAACAAGAAAAAAAAATTTTTTTTTTAAATTCTCAAAATATTTTTTGGTTTGAGGTCACTGCAACATGAGGAACTGTATTGGGGGTCATGGCATTAGAAAGGTTGAGAACTACTGTGACCCTTACTAAAATACAAAAAACAAACAAAGAAAAAAAAGACACATATAGGAAAAAGTCTGACAAGTACACATTAAAAATATAACTATTTGCAGGATGCGGTGGAATATGCCAGCCCTCTGGGAGGCTGGGCTGGAGGGTTAACAGTTCAAACTCAGCCTGAGAAACAGTGACTTAGTCAGATCCCATCTCAGAAATCTGAAAATGGCTGGTATGAAGGTCCTGAGCTCCAGAAGCCCTTCCTGGGCTGCTAGTCCCTGTGCCAGACCGCAGCAGGTCCACTGACACAGCTCCTTACTTTCTGTAACTCTGATGTGCTGACTCTGACCCTCACCGACGGCTGTCAATCCCTGGACATGCTGCAGGACTTGCCCGGGCACTCCGGCCTTCCTGCTCTGATCAGGGCCTGAGTTTCTCCTCTGTCCTCACATGGTCTGACCACCCCAGGCGGCTACCACGAGGGACTGCCCAGTGCCAAGCCCACCACAGTGCCGCTGGCCAGCGCCTCCGCACCAACTCCCTTCCTCACGTAGATCACAATCAGGCTCCCACCCACAGTGCCCCTGCGCTCTGCTCCCCCGCAAGGCCTGCTGCCTCTCTTCCCTTGGGGGTGCCTGCTATGGTTTATGTCTAGTTGTCCCCCCAAAGCCTCATGAGTAGGGGGCAGGGACTTCTAGAGTTTGAGACCTGATCCGTCATCCCTGGGATTATGAGTCTAAGTGCTTCTGGGTTTTTGGGTGTAGCCTAAGGTGGAGGTTGAGGCGGAGAGCCTCAATGGAATATAAAGAGACAGAGAGACTCAAGCTGTAGCTGTTGCTCTGCTGCTCTGTTTGGTTGGCTGCCTCTGCCACCATTTTGTTGCTGTTCCACCGCCACGAACTGGATGCTCTCTGTCCTGCTTCACTCAGCCTTGAGCCAGCCAAATATGGACTGAAACCTCCAGTAACTGTGAGCTAATACACCTTTCCTTCCTTCATTTTGAGTATCGGGTATTTGTCCCAGCAACGAGTAAAAAGTAACTAAGACAGTGCTTTTGTCTTTTTTTTTGTCTTTTTGAGACAGGGTCTCGCTATGCAGTTCAGGCTGGCCTTGAGCTCACTTTTGTTTGTAGCCAGGCTGGTCTCAAACTCACATCGATCCTCCTGCCTCAGCCTCCCAAGTGCTGGGATTATAGGTGTGCACCACCACGCCCGGCAGTCCTTTCTTTTTTTTTCCTCCATCTTTGAGATGGTATCTGCCCAAGTTTGCAGGCTGAACCTGAGCTGACAACCCTCCTGCCTCAGCCCCCAAGTGGCTGGGATTAGAGGTGTGTGGCGCTATGCTCAGGGACTGATCAGCTCCACGTGTGCAGGCCTCACTCTATGGGACCAATAACAAAGCCCAAGCTTGCACAGGAGTCAGGAGTTGGTAGAAGCACATCCCGCTGGGCAGACCTGGCTTCCCCAGGCCAGAGAAACTGAGGCACAGCCTCTGAGATCCTGAACTGCGCCTCGGCCTGCGGCAGGCACGCTTGGTTCTGGGCCTGACCCTGCAGGGTCAGCTGTGCTACCCACGGCCGTTCCGGACCACTCACCGAACCACAGTGTGGGGCTCCACAGGGCTCAGACTATTGTAAACTGTGACCAGGTCGCTGTCCTGCTCATCGCAGGGAGCAACGTCAAAGCTGCGGAAGGTGAGGCTCAGCACCGAGTTCGCGTCGCCCCGCAGGGTCCAGTGGCAGCGGGCGCGAGCAGGATAGGGGCTGTCGGGGAAACCAGGGGTGGTGAAGCGCGTCACCTCCCTGTCCCGGGCATGCAGGGCGAAAGTGCAGCTGTCTGTGTAGGAGACACGAACGGCGTGTGTGAGGCTGGGGCTGGCGGAGCTGGGGGAGCCAGGTCCAGCCCAGACCCAGCTGCCCCAGACACATGAGGAAGCAGGCGAGTAACTTCTCAGAGGGGGCTGCAAGTGAAGAAGGGGTGTGCTGCCATCGCCACCAGCAGACTTTCAGGGACCCCTGGTTGAACGGACGCCCGACCATGTCCCTCTTCCCCTCCACCTGGGTGTGCGGGTCACCAGGATACTTACTGTCCTGAGTCCTCTGCATTATTCTGGGGTCAGTGGCTGAACAAGGAGAAGGAGAATATTCCGTTACAACTCAAGCCCACATTCCCACTTCCTTAGCAGCCCAAGGAGGCGGCGACAGGCTAGCCGGGAGCACAGACGCCCAGCTCCCCTCCCTGCATGCTGGCCTTTGTGTACCCACCCCTCCCCACCCAACTCACGGAAGGCCACCACCGAGGTCACCACGAAGGAGCTGAGTGCCCGGCCTCGGGGCGGCAGAGTGATCACCCGCTTCACCGCCATGGCCCGTTCCGCCTCCACCTCCAGGGACTTAGGGATGCTGAATTCTGACCAGTAGTAAGCAATGACGCTGCCCTCGCTGGGGAGATGAGGGCAAGCCTGAGGAAGGTGTGCGGGCCCCAGGAACCCTCCTCCAGGGCCCCTGAAATGCCCTCAGCAAGAGCTCTCACCCCTTACCTCCTGCTCTCCACATCCACCCCCCAGCACACACATTCCAGGGTGACCACCAACATGGGTGCCTAATACCAGCCTCTCTGGGGCTGTTTGCTGTGAGCTAGCATCCCTGAGGGCGCAACTGAAGCAAAAGGAAAAAAGTACTTGGGAGACCAGCTACGGTGGCAACTACCTGTCGTCTTGGAGATTTAGGAGGCTGAGGTGTGGGGGGATCACCTGTGTGTAGGAGATCAAGGTCGTCTGGCTAGACAAATGGCAACACCCAAACCCTTCCACAAAAAGCCGGGTGCGGTGGGGCATGCCTGTGACCCATATCCTTGGGAGACTAAAGCCTGAGGACTGCCGAGAGTCGGAGGCTGGCCTGGGCTATACAGTGAGATTTCTTAAAAAAAGAGACTAAGACTAGGGATATAAGTCAGAGAGAGAGAGAGAGAGAGAGAGAGAGAGAGAGAGAGAGAGAGAGAGAGAGAGACAGAGACAGACAGAGAGAGACAGAGACAGAGAGACAGAGAGACAGAGAAAGAGAGAGCGAGCAAGCATTTGTCTAGCATGTGGAGGGCCAGAGGTTTAATCTCCAGCACTGCTAAAAAAGATACTGTTATGTTTTGTGTCTAGTTGTCACCCCAGCGCCTTGTGCAGTTATGGGACAGACTTGTAGAGTCTGTGATTAATCCCTGATCCAGTGCTGGGATCACGCGTGTGAGTCACTGTACCCAGCCTGGGCCCGACAGGCCGAATGCAACATAAGGGAGACAGATTTGCCCTCTGTTGTCACTACTGCAGCTCCTAGGGGCTGGGGAGATGGCTCAGTAGAATAAGTGCTTGCCTGGCAAGCAAAGGGTCCTGAGTTCAATCCCTGGTACTGCAAAAAAAAAAAAAAAAAAAAAAAAAACAGCTCCTCCTCTCTTCGCCACCACCATCAAAGGCTGCCCTCTGCCATGTGCTACTCTGCCTTGGAGCCAGCCGAGTACGGACTGAAGCCTCCATGAACTGAGCTAAATAAACCTTCCCTTCCTTCACCTAGGGCATCAGATATTTTGTCCCAGCAATAAGTGAAAAGTAACTGAAGGGGCTGGAGAAATAGCTCAGGGGCACAAGTGCCTGCCTGGCAAATGCAAGGTCCTGAGTTTGATCAACAGTTCTGCAAAAAAAAAACAAAAAGAAAAGAAAAGTAACTGAGACAGGTACTTTGAGGACAAAGTTGACTTTTTA
>PVJA010029933.1:0-13795 GCA_004027025.1 Myocastor coypus
TCTATAACATAGGTACTGGGCTTATCATCACTGGCTTTCTGAGTATCAAATATCTTTGACTTAGCTTGTAAATGATATTTTCTGACCATCATTGATATTCTAATAACTTTCCATACAATGTGATATAAGCAGTTACACAATTTTGACACAGACATTTGGAGATTCAAGGAAATACAAAATTGTAGCCTTTCAAGAATATGGTTTTTGGCCCAGTCTCTTAGCCTCCAACATCAAAAGCTTCACTGGTGGCCCACTGCAATTGCAAAACCTTTGACTGTGTATGTATCTGCTTCCTCTTAGTCCAAAGAGAAGTGTATTCTTTTCCTTTTTTTTTTTCTTTTTTTTCCTAAGCAACATCAATAGGGAGGTGGGTCATGACCACACACTGTACTCTGTAGAATGACTCTGAAGACAATATGCAATATGTCAACTTTCAAAGAAAAGAAAGGGGAAAAGAAAAAAAAGAAGTAATGTGGATTTAGAAAGGTTAATGTTAAATTGTTTGATCAATCTTATATACCTATATGTATTAATCTAAACTGATCTGATGATGAAAATATGTAATATAACCATTGTTAAATTTAAACAATAAAAAAAATTGAATCAAAAAAAAAACAAAAAACAACAACAAAAAAACAAGTAGCAATGAGAGTTTTCAAACATGTTAGCAGGACAGCTGCAATAGCTAATACAATGCATATTGTTGTCTTCATAGTAGTTGTTCAGAGTACAAGATGCAGACATGGTAACTTTTCTAAACAGTGTTTGTACAAATATTTTTTCTCATTGAACTGAGAGAAAATAGCTGTCTGTATAGTCCAATAGTCCATGGTGGTAGTGGGTTATCAGCAGAACTGGCAATGTTGGGAGCTGGGACTTGAGCCTTTTACAGCTCAGCATATTAATCTGGCTTTACTAAGAAGCCACCCTTAATTCCTTTCATTGGCCCTCTGAAGAATTAACTTCTTTTCTTCAGCTACTTTATTTCTCCTACCTCTTTAACTATTGAGCTATCATATGCAAGGTGTGGTTTTCTTTGTACTTATCTACTTGGGCTTCTCTAAGTCTCCTGACTTACAGATTAATTATTGGCCACTATCCATTCAAATAATGCCTCTGGTCTGTTCTGTCTTCTCTCATTTGGAACTCAAACTACAGTGTATTTGCTTATGCTACTGTATCATTTTCTATCCTTTTTCTCCCTCATTTAGGGTTTTAATTTTTGTAACTGACTTGTAATCCTGCGTGTTATCTGTGCTTAGCATCATCCACTAGGCTTTTAGTATAAGATATGATATTTTAGCTGTAGAACATACACTTGATTATTTTTACACATTTGAATTTTCTGCCAAGATTCTTCATCATTTTAACCATTTCCTTCACCTTTTTCTCTACCTTAACATATTTACTGTAATTCTTTAAGGTCTTACCAAAACAAGATTTAAGCTTACTCAAGTGAAGAGCCCATGCTTCGATTCCCAGCATCACATGCCATGTCAGCCCCAACACCAGGGTGCAATGAGTTGGCCACAGAGTCTGGGCATGGTGGCACATACCTGCAATCTCAGCACTGGGGAGGCTGAAAACAGGAGGATCACTACAAGTCTGAGCTGTGTAGTGAGACCCTGTAGCAACCAAATACATTTAAAAGGATTTAAATATAAATTTATATTTTATGCATGTTTTAAAATATATTGGATTAAGTATATGCAGATATGATCTGTATTTACATTACTTCCCAAAATATCTGAGTCTAAACATTACAGTGAGAGTGGTACTCAGTTGCCTCCTATTTCTTTCTGCCTAGAAGTAAAAGCTCTCAGTCAATATTTAAAATAGTTACTAACTTTCCCCAAAGCACTACTTTTTACTAAAACCCTGGGTGCTGAAGATTCTTAGAAACTTGCTGAAAGATATAGATTTGGCCACAAGTAGTGAACAACATATGGTTCCTTTATTTTTCCTTATTACTAGTGTCACCTACCTGTCCCGTTCCATTCTGACCTGGTTAAATGCTGTCTTCTAACAGACGCAATATTCGCAACGCTAGTAATACCCCCGTACCTCCCGATGAGGAGAGGCAGTTATTAAAACAACCAGCGTGAGCAGAAATCTTTTGGTAATTTCCGAGAACATTCCATGGTAGCTCCTGGGAGCTTGTGACAAAATAGTGCTCTCTAAGCTGGGTGATGAATAGGTCCGGGCTTGAAGAGCTCCTCCTGTAAAGGAACAGGGTGTGGTCCCCACATCTAATTCTCTGAAGAGAATGGAAAGCAGGCTCCCAACCCCATGGGGAATGAAAAGAAGCAGGAGCGGGGAGGAGGTAGAAGGACTGGTGTGGACGAGAGGACTGGTGATGGAGAAGAGCCCTCGAAGCTTCTTGAATTAGCTTCCATCTCAGCCCTCCACCTTCCCACTTCCACAGGCCAATGTGGATTTTTAGAGAAGCCAGGAAATGGATGTGAAGCTACGGAGAAACGGAGGCCCTACTGCCAGGTGCACTAGTAAGGTAGAAAAGGGAATTCCTGGCCAGTCACCAGAGGTAGCAACTGGGGATCAGCCGAGAGAGTTCCCAGCAGAGGAAGACTGCTGAGCACAGAGAATATGCAGGATCTGCCAGAGGCCTTACAGGCCCAGTGATAAAGTAAGTATTTGCTTGATCTTCCTTTCCTGAGGGACCTTATCACTGGCTTTGGGACAGGCTACTCCCTGAGGTGGAGGCCTAAAGAGCATGGTCATCCCCTATGAGATCTTATAATAAGATTATAAGCCACTTTAAAAAGACTCAGTCTCTTTTATCTAGTGCTGCATTTAATTGAAGATACAGACCCTGCGATGGACCCTGTTTTTCCTTTTCTCTACTTGAGGATTGTGGAATAGGGCCTGGCAAAAGTGAAGAACCGTCCAAGCTTTCCCCTCACACCAAACTACCTCAGGATGTAGTGAGCAGGTATCTTTCTTCCACCATGGAAAAGGAATACGCTGTGCTGCTGACGCCCCGGCCCAAGCTCTTCCACTTCAATTGCCTTTATAAGGCAACTCAACGAGGAGAAGAGAATCATTTCAAGATGATGAAATGGCTATGAGCCCACAAGTACAGGGGCAAAGATTTCCCCTTAATCAGATGCAAAAACAGTAACATTCTACCATAATACATGTAATCTGTTTACAAACATTGGAGATGTGTAAGTGTGCGGATATATATCATTTGAACCTTTTAAAATATACATCTGGCCCTAAAATACAACTATTGGCAGGCCTCCTTCAGAACCTCTGCTTGATTGGCTTTGGGGTCTGCCGAGAATTCTGATCATTTACTTCCGGGTGGGTCATGAAAGTGCGGCCTTGGGCTCTATGTCTAGTCGGCCACACTTTCGTCTCCAGCACTATTTCTTTGTCCAGTTCCCTACTCTCCACCCACCTAGCGTCTTTTCTCCCCCACACTCTTCTGCCATGACTCTGCTGCTTCAAAGGCAGAAGACCATGGGTTAAACACCCTGCAATGAGGAGCTACATTAGCCCTCTTGTCCTTCAAATTACAGGTGTTGGAATCGGTGTCACAGAGATGGGCAAATGCCTACTGTATCTCCCTTGGGAGACAGTGAAAGCCTCCTGGGCAGGGACAGAAAGATGCTGCTATTTTATACTCTTGGGGAGCTGTGAGATGAAATGCCTGGAGGATCGCTTAGAAATACTGCAGCTGTTCTGAAAACGCAGGGAATACAAGAGAGAATGCAGCAGGCAGCAGGGATCAAAAAAACGTTGACTACACCAACAGAATTGAAAACAGGCTTCCACATAAAACCTGGCACACAACTGTGCAAAGTAACCTTATTGGCCAGAGCCAAAAATAAGAGAACTCAAATGTTCATCAACTCATGAATAGATATGAATCATACCCAAATAACTCATTACATGGATATATGTTATTTAGCAATAAATATTAGTTAGAATAAAATATGAAATATGTAGGAAGGACAAGAATAGAGTACTGATTCCTGCTATCACAAAAAAGCCAGTCACAAAAGGCTTCCAATTATTTAATCGTCTTTGTATAAAACACTCAGAACAGGCACGTCTCATAGATTAGTGGCTGCCACAGGCAGGAAGTGAGCTAATAAGCGCAGGATTCCTTTGATGGGTGGTGAAATGTTCCAAAGTTGATTTTGATGGTGGCTACCCAATGCTGAGTACACCCAAAGTCATTTGATTGTATTATTTTACTTGGCAAACTGTTGAGGGTATGCAAAAATTAAAAGCTATTTTTTTAAAAAAAGAAATATCCCATCTGCCCTCAAATAAATGATGTAACTATGCTAAGGAGCAGAGTGCACATCAGAGTGCTTCTGAAAAAAACAAAAACAGAAACGAAGGCAGGGGCCTGTGCAGACTGATGCTCTAAGCACCGTCCTTTTGGAAGTACTCAGAGCCATTCGTCCGTTATTTTCTCTTGCTTTCACACTGTTCGGGGTTTGCTAACCCTTTCCGTCAGCCTTTGTGAGATGTCTTCCTTACTTCTTTACCTTCCTTACTTTGATCAACGTGTCTCCTACTTCCCTGTCACTATGTCGCCAGAAGCCACACATACTTCACTGACGTGTCCCTGCCAGGCCCTTTCATCTCTATGCCAGAATCCCTTCTGTTCAATAACAAAAACCATCCTCACTCTTGCCTCTCACGTCCTTGGTACCTGAGGACTTCTCATCTCCTCTGCTCTCGAAGTTTCCACCCATCTGGTTTTCTGGTCAACCATGCTCTTTCTATCCCATGCCTTTTGAACGTTCAACCTCCCATCCTCTGTCCTGAAGATCTTCTGTAGAGATCAGCACCTGTTAACAGCAGGGTTTACCTTCAAACTTGTTCAAGTGTCGCCTTCTACCTAAAATGTTCTCTGGTTCCATTCTTGCTCTTCCATTCTTGCTCATTCTTGGGCTATGGTCTTTTGTACTTGTGCTACCAAACTTTTGGTCTGTTTCCATCTTCTTCTCTACATTGTAAACTCCAAATGCAACAATATATAACACAACTACTAAAGAGACTTGGGCCAGTCTGTGTATGGTGGTACATCCCAGGGGAGGCTTAGAGAGGAGGGTCTCAACTGAGTAAGACTCTCTCAAAAAATGTAAGGGATCTGACCATGTATTTTAATGGTAGACTACCTAGTATGTGTGAGGATCTATAGGCCCTGGAACTTCAAAATAAACTGGGAGGGTGGCAGGAAGTGTGAGTTTTGCCCTATTGTCTCTCTTCCTGTCACATCCAAGTACCAGTTATGAGGGTTGTGGGCCAAGGACAATGACCAACTAGAAAACACCTCACAGGGTTAAGACAGGACCAGAGGGCCCTTACATGAAGTAAGCCTTGGAGAAATGGGGAGAAATTGGAGAAATAAAAAGACAAACACATTCTGCAGTTGTGGGGAGCTAAGTCTTAAGTCAGGCTGGAACAAAGGCCAACTGAAACAAAGGCCATGACCCAGGGCCAAACCTAGGTTTTATTAATTTGTGAAGAGGGGAGTGGCTCAGGGTTGAGTGACCATGAGAATGACAGAAAGCAGGTGAGTACCGTGAGCTATGCTGAGTAGGAGGCCCAATGGCACCTCTGCATTATGCAGAGAAAGGTAAGCAGAAAGACCACCAGGTTCTGGTAACAGGCAGCGGCTAAGTTTGGAGGAATCCGCATGATGTCATTTGAGAACATCCCTTACATCTGGGGCCAGTGCTTCACCTCTGATGTCTAACTTGTAGTGCCCTGGGACCTTCCTGACAAAGCTCAATCTCAGACAGCAACGTGATGTCCCTTGGCCTAGCTCATGCTTAGCAGCAGGGAGCTACAGGTGGGGCATCACAGACCCATCGCTTTGCTTTGGCACCTCAGCTAGACTTATTTGCAACACACCTGGATCTCTATGAATCAGTACATGGTAGAAGGGCAAGGGTGAGCCAAAAAAGACACAGATTGTTGTCTTTTAGGTGTAGCCACCTCAGTGGTTCTCCACAGTCTGAAGGCGTGAAATAGGCGGCAAATGAAGATCAGCACACTGGGGTTTTGAAAATTGGGAAAAAAAAAATCCTTGGAGGAAACAGTGGCCTAAGGAAGAGGGTAAGAAGAGGTAGGCTGGTTTTTTTGGAGCCACTTTATCGTTTGCAAGAGTTTCTTCCTGTGGCACATTGCTGCACCTAGTTCAGCTGTGCTGACTCGTTAGGGCATCCTGAAGCTAGGGCAGAGGTGGGTGTCCCCTTCTCAAACCAACTTCTTCATGACCTGCACTGAAAGCCTCCATGTGAGATGCTGAAATGGTCTTGAATCCATAGCCTTTATCAGATGAAGACACTGGGGGTGAATAGGGAGCATGGGAGATGCTTCTGTCAGATTCCTGAGTGCACACACACACACACTCACACACACATGCACACACACACAGAGACAAAGAGACAGAGACAGAGACAGAGACACAGAGAGAGATTCTGAAGAGTAAGAACTTTTCCTCCTCTTGAGACATTTTTGAGTGCAGCTGAAAGAAGCTCCATTGCATAAGTGTCATCTGACGTTTTTTCTGTCTTGAGACACATATGTCTCCTCCTACCATGGTCCTAATGAGAGGAGATGGAAAAATAAAATCTCAGGGTTCTCCTAGTACCTCAAAGAGTATGTTCACCTTCAAATCCAGCTCCTCCAGCTGTATCAGAACCCTTGTATTGAGGGAAAATCTAAAATTCCTGAGTATCAGACCTCCTCAGAGGATCATAAGGTTGGAAGTATACATTGTAGAAAATACTAATCCATGCTTTGAATATTTCTCTCAGCAGCAAGTCTGAAGCAGATAGGCTTTTATTCTAAGTTGGAGCTATGTCTACTCCAACGAAAATTTGTCTGAGCATATCTCAGATCCAGATAACATTCTGAGCCTCAAACACAAGCTTCAAATGGCACCAGGGTAAATACTGAATGTTTTAATAGTTTCCATCCAAAATAAACATTTGAAAACATCCCAGAGGTTTTAGTTTCCTGAAGTAAAGAAAAATCATATTTCCAGCTGTCATTGGAAAATATCACACAAAATCCCACATTTTTATCTTCCCAAATATTTTTACAATTACTAAATACTTAGAGGACTATTTTCATTTGTTTTTATGTTGGCAATCACTCACTCACAAAGAAAGCAAGTGCATTAAGACTGCTAAGGTATCAACACAGAACACATATGGATACAGAAGAGATTCCCTTACTTCCTGCTCTGGGTTAGGCGAAGTCAGAGTCTGGCACAACTGTCCAGTGCCAAAGGGCCATCCTTTGAGAATGTTTTCTAAACACTTGGTGATCAGCATATGCGGGCTTTCAGAATTATTAACTGTAAAGTTGGCAGCCAGCTTCAGCGTTTTCAAAAATCCATACGCCCTTTAAATTATTTTATTTCTTTACGGGATTTGGGGATTGACTTTTGTTACTGTTGTCATCACCACTTACAGTATTTGCAAGTGTTTTCTGAGTCTTGTCTTCTGAAGACGTTCAGCCACTTTTAGCAATTTAACTGAAAAATGGAAAGTCAATTTCTTCGTATTCATTTGGGTCAAGATTTTAAAAGAAGTCCTAGGGTTTGGGAGAAAGCTCAGAATTAAATTTTTCCTTTTTTTTTTTTTTTTTTTAAATTATAGCCAGCTCAGCCTGCCCTGGGGTGGGGCTGGTGCAGCATGTGGTCCCAGGGATCCAACTGTGGTCCCTGCAGTTACCTAAGCTTTCCTAAGCAGGCACTTTAGACCACTCACCAGCCCAATTTTGCATTGTTGCTTTCCAGTTTCGTACCATATGTAAGGCATAAGAACCATGCTACATAATTGTCCTTTGATGAGTAGATGGTATGTATATTTTAGTAGATGTATCAGGGGTCATCCTTCAAGCTTTGGTGCCACAAAGCCATCAAGGTAGAAGAAACTTAGCAAGGTTATTAAGGGCCATATTTGCCTTCAGAACTCTTTGGACCAGCCCAGAGAAATCAAAGTTATTCTATGTTAAAGTCCATCTCTACAGATGTTCCATTTCCTTGTGTTATCATTTAGCAGTCTGTATTGACAAGATACACCTATTTCATTACTGCTTTATTATTATTATTTGTTTATAAATTTCCTCACACTCATTAGCCAATTAAAAGAAAGAAAGAAAGAAAGAAAGAAAGAAAGAAAGAAAGAAAGAAAGAAAGAAAGAAAGAAAGAAAGAAAGGAAGGGAACAGCCTGGACAAATGTGTGGGGCTCCCATTTTCACTTAGCAGAAGAACAAGCTGAGATTGTAGGAGTTAAGTAGCTGGCCTCAGGCCTTGCTCGAGATGTGAGTCACACTTAGGATTGAGAACACAGTGCCACAGCCTTCATTCCTGAGCTGTTTCCTCAGCTCCACATTCTTCTACAACACATCCAAAAGCAAAAGCAAAAACAAACCCATCAGAAGGACTGAACCATGCTGGCCAGGCGGGTACAAGCTAGAGGCTACAGCGGAAGGAGATTCCTCACCTGCTGAGCGGTGCCCATGGCCACTTGTACAGCTATTAGGCTCAATTCCTAACACAGAGAAAAAATAAATAAATAAACAAACACGAAAGGCAATTGTCCACGTAAAGGACATACTTTGCAATGGTTTGACTCCAAACATGAACAAATAAAATTCCGAAACTAGCCAATCCCTTAGCTGATCTACAGCAAGCAGCTCACATGGACCTGGCTGGCCCTGGCGCCATTGTTCTCCTATCGCTTCCCCTGGACAGCTTTAATTAATCTCAGAAACAGTACAGGAAACATCCTTTAATTATTCCTCCTATGTTTAGAGAAAAAGTAGCTTACTGAAAACAAAATAAGCTGCAAGTCTCTGAACTTGAGCGTTATCTGTGTCCTTCGGCTTGCTGGGGTTTTGTGTTATCACACATGATAATTTGTTTTCAATGATACCCTTGATGAAATTAATTTAGTTTTAGGCTAGCATACATTTCCTTTTGCTGATACTTTTCACTCTTGGCAAGGGCTTATCTGAGCAGCTAGTCCTGTTCTCGTCTGGTTCTGTCTGCTGCAATTCAATAGCTAGGACTGTTGTTGTTTTAAACAAAGATGTTTACTTTTGTTATTAATGTAAAATTCAATTCATTTCCCCTTTTTATCTTCCCATAGTGAAAAGAACAGTTCCCTTTCTTTCTTTTTTTGACAGAGATGACGGTTTGGGACTTGGCTGCCAGGTTTCCTTAGCAACGCCCTAACACATCTTTCCCAGGCATCACCACGTGGAGAGCAGCCATTTCGGCCAGTTCTAACTTTTCACTTGGCTATAAGCCAAAAGATATTGCACTTCAGCTCCTAACTATGCCTTTTTATTTTTGCCAACTGTATTAATTTCTTCACATGAAAATAATGCATGCTTATTGAAAATAGTTTAGGGCTAGGGATATAGCTCAGTGGCACAAGTGCCCGCCTGGCAAATGCAAAATCCTGAGCTCAATCCCCAGTACCACCAATAGAAAAAAAATTCCAGGGGCCAGGGAGATGGCTCGGTAGAATAAGTGCTTGTCTGGCAAGTGCAAGGTTGTAAGTTCGATCCCCAGTACCACACACACACACACACACACACACACACAAAGTTTAAAACTAAGTTTTTTTCCATCTATACCCTACCATCACCTATTCTGTATCATCCTATACACTGAAATATTCTTTTTAAAACAATTTTTTTGTTTATGTAAGTATATTGTTGCAGACAAATGGATGGACATAGGCTTTACACTAATGAGGTCACATTCTGTTTACTGCTGTATGATTAGGGTTTTTTTTGCAAATCAATTTCTTAAGTATTTTTTAAAATTAATTAGTTCTCTATTGATATTTTACATCCAGTATTTTTGCTATAATAAGATACCATGAAGCTAGATACAGCATCATACACCTGTAATCTTGGCATTCTGTGAAGGTGAATGGGATGATTTCAAGTTCGCATCCTGGCTGGGCAAGTTGGTCACTTAGTGAAGCCCTGCATCAAAATAAAAATGTAAAAAGGGGGCATTTAGCTCAGTGAGAAGAACCTGGATTCCAGCTAGTGTGCTGAGAAAACACTCGCCAACCAAACATGAGTTTATTGGGGTATAAGGAGTATCTATCTATACATCTCAAAATATTATGCTTATCAGTGTTTTAGCATTTCAGAGTAGTCTGTTTTTTCATGATGGCTCGCATAGTGTCTTTGTGATTAAATAAACAATGGGTATTTCTCTCAGGAAACCCTTGTCTGTGATGACTTTATCTGTTACTGACAAAAAGACCTCATTTTCTTCTTCTTTTCTGTTTGAGACAGGATCTCACTATGTATTTCGGGGTGGGGGTGGTCTGAATCTCATTATGTAGCCCAGACTGGCCTTGAATTCCTGTGATCCTCCTGGCTCAGCCTCCCAGGTGTGCAACACCACACCCAGCAAGGCCCTGTTTTCTTATATGTACACAAAAGTACATACCAATAACATACACATGTTCAAGGTCACTAAGCAGTATAGCAAGATTACCGAGATCCCAGCACCAGGAGAGAGTGGCAGCTTTTGGTCTCTGCCTGTGATGAGATCGGAAGATCACTGCTGCTGTAGTCATAGTCCTAGGAGAGGACTGAGGGAACATCAGGAGCAGCTAAGAGACCGCATGGTCTACAAATGAAGAGCACACTGCCTGGTGGCTTTTAAAAATGTTTTTTGCAGAGCCAAATGCCTCCTTAAAGAATGCCTTTGGCTTTGTCTTAGACATCTGTCTGATTTTATACTTTGATACTATTTCTTGTCTGTACAAATGCAAGCTTCTCTGTAATAATCCCATCCACATTTTCACTGTGCCATCTACAGATGCTTTTTGTGAAGTGTTTATGTCATCTTCATGGTCAATGTTATCATGCTTGCCTCAATTCAGAAGTATTCCTATTTTTTTGTTTTGTTTTGTTTGTTTGTTTTGTTTTGTTTTGTTTTGTATTACCAGGGATTAAACTCACGACCTTACGCTTGCCAGGCAAGCGCTTATTCTACTAAGCTATCCATCCATTTTAACATTGCTCAATGAATGAACAAATGACGTCATTATGGAGGTGAAATCTTTGTTATTCTCTTCTTCCAGGTCACTGATTGCCCCTTGTAGGTATAAAACTTTTTTCTCCTCTCACTTGACAGATGAAATCTTACAGATTCACCACTTGGTCTTCATTGTAGAGGTTGCAAGATTTACAAACAACTAAGGCTTCAGGCACTGAGTCCCAAGCCTTGACAACGATGTATGACATCTTGCATGCTAAGCCTCTTTGGAAAACCTTCCCCACCCATATCTCAGTTCACTGCCAGCATGCTGTTCCATCACAGGTTTTTCTATGCACTCTTTATTGATTTGAGGACACCCAGGTCACTTGGCTCAAAGACTGGAGTTACATTTAGGGACAAGTACATAGGACAGATTTTAGTTTTGATAAGAATTTCAGGTGGAAGCAATTGTTTTTTTTTTTTTTTTTTTTTTTTTGTCTTTTTGAGGCAGGGTCTCACTATGCAGTTCAGGCTGGCCTTGGGCTCACTTTTGTAGCCCAGGCTGGTCTCGAACTCACACCGATCCTCCTGCCTCAGCCTCCCGAGTGCTGGGATTACAGGCGTGCGCCACCACGCCCGGCTGAGCCTAGTAATTGTTGAGGAATAAAAGTAAGGTTGCAGTCCTCATCCGGCTGAGCTTCCCTGGAGTGGGCCCAGGCTGCTGTGAGCCAAACAGAGAAGATGTCCTTGGTGATCTGTACTGCACTGTCATGGAATTCACTCCTTTAACGCATGATGGGCTCAGCTTTTGCCACCACTGCAGATTCACACACACCGGCTCCTTGATTCACCTCAGCAGTCAGCCTGCACCCGGCCTCCTGGACCCCCGTAAGGGGTACCTCCTGAGCCATGGGGAGCAGTGTCTCATTAGCATGGTGCACTTCTTCTAGTGGTAGATATTCCCAACCAATGACTCCGGCAAACGTGTCAATGAATTTCACTGTGGTTTCCTTACCAGCGGTGCATTCCAACTGCCAAGCTTGAAAATTTTAGTGGTAAAATTTAGTAACATACTTTTCTGCAGTTTCTACAACCAGCTGGTTGGAATCTCATTTCACCGTGGCAGATCTTTGTGCACTTCATTAACAGGATACCATCTCCCAGTACATGAGTCCTATATCCTTGAAAAAGCCACTCCTCCACACATCAAATCAGATCTTCATTTTAAGCTTTACGTGGCATTCTTATAGCTCATCAGCTTGCATTCATTACTTTCAGCAGGAAGCATCAGCAGTTTCTTTCTTTCTTTCTTTCTTTTTGGTTTTAGTACCTATGGGGAGATCATTCCAACACTGCGTGCTTCTGGAAGACAACTTATGCCTGTACTTCTGCTCAGTTAATCCAAAAGTTTGGCTTCTCCAAAAGTTTGGCCAAGTATAAATGCTTCTTCTTTTTTTCCATGAGTGTTACTAGTAGGGTATCTGCAGGCCTTTTTCAGATTTTCAAGAGTATTGTCACACCACCGAGCAGAGCATAAGCAGAAAGCACAGTGATCAATGCACGCAGGTGCTGGCCTGAGTGCTGCATTGTGGGAAAGGTGTTGACTCATCTGCTCCAGCTATGTGTTGTCTTTGTAGGTGGGCTCGGTACACTGCAGCTAGGTACATTGGGAGTAGATTCTTCTCTCATGGTGCGCCTTGGTACTTTGGCTGGGACTCATCCTGAGATTAGGTGTGAAGTTTTCCACTCAGAGAATCATACTGTTGCTCAGAAAGTGCCGACTTCTAAACATCTCGAGTTTTGGATTTTTGATTTGAGTTGCTCAAACCGAATTCCAGTTGGAGACTCTTTGGCTGTAAATATTCAAAACTTTTGTCCAAACTGATTTAAGCAAAAAGAAAATATGGCTCATGTAGCTGAAAAATCCTAAGATTTGTGCAGTTTGCTTTAGGTTTTGAAGTGACTGCACCAAGATTCAGGTTCTTTTCATATCACAGCTTCTGGGGCCTCAGTCTTAGCATAGAATTCATTCATTCACTCACTCACTCATTCATTCATTCATTCATTCACTCTTCTGATGTATTTACTGGGTGCCAAGTGTCTGCTGGGAGCTACTCTCTCTTGACAATTAGAAAATGATTTCTAATAAGACCAGGCATTTACTTTCATGACAATTATATCCAAATACTTTTGCTTCAGGTTCTATGCAAAGTAGTGTGGCTAGCTCCATTCCTCAAACTATAGCTTCATAGTGCAAGCTGTGTGGAAGCAGAGCTTCTCTACGCTTCAGGGCTGGGACGTCATCCTGACCAGAGTTGGCCCATGCGGTCAGGAATTTGGAACATCATTGTATCTTTGGCTTTGGTCCATTACCTACATGTGGCCCTCAGAACATACCAGCTCCAGCCAAAATACATGGCCTGAGAGAGGGTAGTAGCCAAGGAAGTTGGATTGTTATTAGCAAGTGGAAGGAGAAAGAAAGCTGAACTGAAAGCCCCACAAAGTCTGTCACATGAAAAATTTATTCCAGATTTTTAAAGTTCAAGAGGGAATGTTAAATTTTATCAAATGTCATTTGAGTTTCTACTGAACGATTGCATCATCTTTTCTTTTGACAGTTACTATGGTGAGTTCAATTGATGGAAGTTTCATTATCACATTTTTCCAAGGATAAACTTGCTTGTTTATGGTATAACTATTTTTAAAACACACTGGTAGGTTTCAGTTGCTAGCATTTTGTTCAGGATTTTAACTTTCATCTTTATGGAATTTTTTTT
>PVJA010029933.1:13895-26325 GCA_004027025.1 Myocastor coypus
TTTTTTTTTTTTTTTTTTTTTTTTTTTTTTTTTTTTTTTTTTTTTTTTTTTTTTTTTTTTTTTTTTTTTTTTTTTTTTTTTTTTTTTTTTTTTTTTTTTTTTTTTTTTTTTTTTTTTTTTGGTGGGACTGAGGTTCAAACTCACGACCTTGCACTTGCCAGGCAGGCACTTGTGCCACGGAGCTATCTCCCCAGCCCCCGAGGAGTTATTAATACGATTATAACAAGAATATGCATATTATTTGTAATTCCCATCAGTGTTTGTACAGCACTTTGGTATTTTTTCTGTCTTCTACATTGGGAGCACTCCCTACTCAGACTTGAGCTACTGACAGCAAACAGACAGATGGCCTAAATTTTATTGATCGAAGGCCGTGCAACAGGTGATGGCAGAATTGAGAGGCAGGAGGGAGGATGCCTAGCCAGGAGCTGGGACAGAAGGCAGGAGCATTGGTAGAAGTGCCTGAAGTTCTCATAGGCACCTAACTGTGGCCAGCCATGAGTAGTAGCTTGGTCTAAACTGCATTATTTGTATCTGTATAGCACCTAGCCTGGCTTTCCAGGCTTCCAGGAGTTCCTGTGAGTTGCCTGATATTATCTGCACATCCTTTCATGCTTCTAGCAGCCAGTGTGCATTGCTTACCCTGAATCCATAGGTGTTGGGTAAAAAAAAAAAAAAAAAAAAAAATCTTGCTAGCAACAGACCCTCAAGGAAATGAGGATATAGGATTGATTACTCAACATGGTTGAGCAAATGAATATATGAAATGCATGTATAAATAAACAAAACTAAGAATTAAATTCCAGGGCCTCTTAACTCCTAGGTAACCATCTCCCAGGTCAAGAAATAGAGCTTTATCAGCACCCAAAAGCGCCACCTCTGTGTTCTGTATCTTCTTCCCCAAAGCAGTTGTTCTCTTGACTTCTAATGCCAAAAGCTTGCTTTTTTACACTGTATATAAAATAACTCATGCACTATGTATACGACACTGTGATTAGCACCTTTATGTGAACAACATAAAAATGAGATTGGCAGATGTACACGCTCACATTCATTGTCATTCCCTTGCCATATGCCTTTGTATGAATACATAACAATATTTCTCTAGCTATCGTACCTATAGGTTACTTAAGTTGTTTTTAGCACTCAACCATTATGTGCAATGTTGCCATGTGCTTCTTTGCTTATGGCTTTTGGTGCGTGCTTGTACTTATTTCTTCTGGGTATATATGTTTATGCAGGAGTGAAATGTTGGGAGGCAAAAATGCAGGGTTCAGAACTAGGAGGTAATGACCAGAGCGCTTTGCGGTGTGACCATGCCGATTTATTCTTTTTTCAATCAATGTAGAAAAGATCTGGTGGTGCCATATTTGTCTCTTACTAAGCAAGTACACTCTTTTAAATTTTTGTCATTGAAAAACTGTTAATTGCTCTGATGGGTGTGAATTGATAGCTCATTGTGCTTCCATTTGTTTTAATCTTGCAGCTAGTGAGGCAGAGCATCTTTTCTCAGAGAGATCTTCTCTGAAGTGACCAAGTTTTCTTGCCATCTCTCCCATTGGCCATCTGCCCTTGACTTACCAATGAGCAGGACACCAGGCCCTTTGGATTATATTTGGTACAAATATTTTTCTTTTAACCTAGGAATTTTCTAATCACTTTCATATGAAAGTTGAGCTTTAAAAAACGAGGACCTGGCTGGGAGGGAAAGGATGGGACTCTATGGTAACAAAATGTTAAGAAAAAAAAAAGGGGGGGGGGGCGGAGTAGGCAGCTAGCTAGGGAAAGGTCCTGAGATAGGGTGGTCAGTCACACTGACACGAATTTAAAGAATAAGCAGTGAACTATGACATAGAATGCAGCCTCTCTCCTGATTATCCAGAAAATGAAAAGGCAAAGAATCAGGTTTTGTCTTTAAAATCAGTTTCCTTTACGCCCTGCATATTGATTGAGCAACTGGGTTAGAGAGCCTGAATTCCAACTGATCGCTTTAAATCCAGAGCCACCTGTGATAGGCCATCACTAAGCAATCTGGACATTCCCGGGCTCTGCTTATCGGTAAGAAGTTCTGGGGCCAGGGGTGAGGAGAGCGGAGGAGAAACCTTCCGAAGTTTCTGCTTGCGATCTGTGCGATAACCACGTAGCCTGTGTGCCTGTGTGATAGATAACCTTGCGGCCTAGATGCCAGACTTATCTCACGAACTCCTCATCAGAAAAGTATGAAAAATATGTTTTCTAAAAATATAGATTTTTCATCATGAGGAGAAACATGCTTCTAATGCCGTAGGATTAGCACGTGTTTGTACACCTTAATAAGATTGGCATGCACTGTGTGTACTGACCTCCCCGGGGCAGTTAGGCAAACTAGAGGGACGCTGAACCGCAGCTGGAGCTCTGCCACTGTCTGTGACCACCCTGGGCGCCCCGTTTGGCTTCCTGCCTGTCCCTGCTTGCTGTACCGGCCAGTCCCTGCAGCCCTGCATGCGCCCCGCCCATGCACATTCTCCTGCTCTTGCTGTGATGGTAAATGCTCAATAAACCACTTGAGCAATCACTCCACTTTGGAGATCTCTGTCAGATTCGTAGATGTCCTACGGCTCCTCTGAGCCTCAAGGGGACCTGACTCAGAGGGACCTTTGGCTTGGAGAGTGGGCCCTGCTTCTGCTGGAGAAAAGGGGCCACCTACTCAAGACCCCTCCTGGAAATCCAGGGTTAACAGTAGCACCTCGGTTCTCAAACTTAACTCTTTCCACCATTCTCGAAACAGAAGTGGACACGAACCAAATCAAATTTTCCATAAGATCAATACTGACCCTACCCATTGAATTTAATTCAGTTCTCAACCAATTCATTTTGCCCCGGGAGTCCTGGCAAAAACTAAGTTCATGCAGTGAGATACTGCTGTTTTTCTCTTTTTACTTCCAATAACCTCCGTGCTCCATATTCTCCTTTCTTTCTGTAATTTCATTCTTCAACTTCGAAAGACAGTGACTCAGATTTACATTTTCTGGTGTGGAACTGAACATGATTTCTTATATTTCATCTGCAGCCACGTGCAAAGAAGCACAGAGCCTGGACAAACTGAGTGCTGCTGTTGTTGAAAATTCTGAAGGTCCTGAGGAATACAAAAGGCTGTGGGGGTGAAACAGGTGCTTCTAACCATGTCAGGTGGCCTATAAAAATGAAATGACAAATGCAAGATGTTAAATCTCAGCTAAAGTCACAGGCTTGCTCTGCAGCTCATATTCACAGGGCTGTTGTAGCCATAAATCACAACACCAACTCATCCTTTAGATTAATAAATTATACTACAGCTCAAATGCAAAGAATTTGGAGGGGTTTGTGGATTCAGAAGCAGACAAGCAACAGGATTGATTTGGAAAAGAGTTAGATCCTGCAAATTTGAAAGTGGGATGTTTCAGAGAATTTACAAGATGCAGAGAAAAAACATAGCTCAAGTCCCTAAACGCCTACATTTCTTAGAGCAGTGCCAATGCCAAATATTATGTCTGATAAAAGTGATTTCCTTCAAAAAGTGCAAGAAAACCGTATGGCGTGGGCTGTGCTGTGCGTGGCCTGCCGCTACTGTCTCTGCTTCTGCATCTGCCTCTGGATGTGGGCATCACACAGAGCCAAGAGAAGAGGTTGGATTTGCTAAAAATAATTGCAACTGTTCTTTGTTTTCAATCTGTTTAAGGGCAGATATTGGTTTTTGCTTTTACTTCTGTAAATTTCTCTTTTGGCTTTTCTATAAAAAACTAATTTTATTGGTACACTTAAAATATACATACTGATCATATCCATCATAGATAATTTGTACTGTACATGATGTATCTTCTTTTTTCTTTTTGAGACAGAGTCTCACTATGAAGTTCAGGCTGGCCTTGAGCTCGCTTTTGTAGCCCAGGCTGATCTCGAACTCGCACTGATCCTCTCAGCCTCCTAAGTGCTAGGATTATAGGCGTGTGCCACTATGCCCAGCTTGTATATGATATATCTTGATTCTTGTTTTTTCCCAAAGCCTATCCTATCCCTTCAACCCCTTCCCCTCCTTATTTACAAAAACTTTCTTTTTGCATTTTTGTACTGTTTCATTTTTGCTTTCTCTTCCTCACTCTGTCTTTTCTTGTTCACTTCCTATGTGAACTTTTTTCCCCTATTGCTGAACATCTGTTGTACATTTTGGTTCATATTTACCCCTTTGGCTTCTGACACAAGAAGAACTATGAGATAACTGAATATGTGAGCCTGATTTATTTCACCTAAGAGCATGATCTCCTACAAGTGTCTCAAATTTATGTTTCTTTATGGCAGAGTAGTACTCTATTGCAAAAAAAAAGAAACTGCATCACTCATTATCCATTCATCCATTAATGGACACTTGGGCTATTTCCAAGATACAGCAAACTGTACTTTTATAATCAGGTGTCTTTTTTTTTTTTTTCTTGGTCTTTTTGAGACAGGGTCTTATTATGCAGTTCAGGCTAGCCTGGTGCTCAATTTGGTAGTCCAGGCTGGTCTCAAACTCACACTATCTCAGCCTCCCGAGTGCTGGGATTACAGGTATGTGCCACCATGCCTGTCTTTATAATTAGGTGTGTTTAGTGTCAGACAAAACTGTGCTGTTGTAATATAGTGATATGTATCACTGTGGTATGATATTTTTAATTCTATTGGGAAAATTCCAAGAAAGGGAATAGTTGGGTCAATGGAGCCTTTAGTTTCAGGTTTTCAGTAATCTTCACATGGATTTCCACTATGTTAGCAACAGTCTGTGCTCTCCCACAGCAGCGGAAAAGACTGCTTTTTTACGCACAGCCGCACTAGCATTTGTTAGTGGTTGATATCTTGATAAGAGCCACTTTTCAGGGGTGAGATGAAATCTCAGTGTTGTTTTAATTTGCATCTCTTAAGTGACTAGTGATGTCGAACATTTTTTTCATATATTTATTTGCTGTTTTTACTTCTTTATCTGAGCAGTGCTGATTCATTTAAGATGCTCATTTTTGGATCTTTAATTCTAGGTGTTTATTTTTATTAGTTCTTTATATAGCCTAGATAGTAGTCCTTTGCCAGAGGAACAGCTACCAAAAAAATTTCCCACTCTGAAGGTTGTCTCTTCACTCTGTTGGTAATTTATTTTGTTATGAAAAAGTTTTTTAATGAGAATCCTAGATGTTGGTAATTAGTAATGTTTCCTTTGTAATAGGAGTTTATTCATAAAGTCTTTACTTATTTCTATATTTTCAAGAGTTCTCCCTATTCTATCTTCCAGCAGATCTAATGTTTCTCTTTTAATATTTACATCTTTAATCTACTTCAACTTTAGTGCTCGGTAAAAGGTACGAGCCTAGCTTTAATTTTCAGCATATAGAAAGCCAGTTTTTCTAACACCTCTTACTAAGGAGGCTATCTTTCTTGCAGTGAAGATTTTTGGCCTCATTCTCAAAGACAAGATTGTTGAGAATGTTTGGGGTTCTTTCTGCATCATCATCATCATCTTCTTCTTCTTTCTTCTTTTTTAAAGTTTATTAATTTTAATGAGAAAGAAATAACAATGAGAGTTTCAAAACAGGTTAGTAGGACAGTTACAGTAACTAGTACTTTGCGTATTGCTATTTTCATGGTACTTGTTCAGATATAAGATGCAGACATGATATCTTTTTTAAACACTGTTAGTAGAAGGCCAAGCATGGAGGTGCATGCCTGTAATCCCAGCATTTGGGAGGCTGAGGCAGGAGGATTGGTATGAGTTCAAGAGACCAGCCTGGGCTACAAAGTTGAGCTCAAGGCCGGCCTAAACTGCATAGTGAGACCCATCTCAAAAAGAAAAACAAAAAAGGCAAAAATAAATAAACACTATCAATACAAATCTTTCTTCTTATTGAACTCAGACAAAGTAACTGCATATATAGTCCAATAGTCCAAATAGTAGTGGGTTATCAGCAAAACTGGCAATGTCAGAAGCTGTTGCCTTGAGCCTTTTACAGCTCAGCATACTAATATGGTTTTACTTTTTATACCTCATGGTTAGACTTTTCTGCTGAATGGTTAAGACCAAGGTAAAGCAAGACCTATGTAACAAATCTGCATCTTCTAATCTATTCCACTGATCTTCAGGTCTGTTTTGGTTTTTACTAATACCAGGGTGTTTTTGTTACTGGAGCTTTTTAACATAATTTTGAGTTAGGGACTTTGATGTCCCCCTGCCTTGCCTTTTTTGTCCAAATTGCTTTTGCTCTCCTAGGTGTCCTCTGATTCCAAATGAATTTTAGGACTGTGTTCTCTAGTTCTGTGAGATGTATTACTGGTATTTTTTTTTAAATTGGGATGCATTAAATCTGTGCAACAGTTTTGAAAGTATGGTAGTCTTCACTATATTGGTTCTTCCTACCCAAGAACAATGGATATCTTTCTAGCTTCTGATATTCTCTCCAATCTTCTTTTACAGAGTTTTGTAATTTTGGATGCTATTGTGAAAGGTGTGGTTTCCTTAATTTCTCTCTCAGTGAGTTTATTAGCTTTGTAAAGGGATGTTATTGATTTTTGAGTGGTGACTTTGCATCCAGCTATGCTGCTGTATTTGGCTATTAAATCTAGAAGTCTATTGGTGGAGCTTTAGGTCTTTTATGACCACCAGAGCTTCATGTAATCTTCAAATAATGATAATTTAACTTCTTTTCCTATCTTTATTCAGATAATTTCTTTCTTGTGTGTAATTATACTGACCAGTCTTTCCCAAACTATACTGAATAAGAGTGGTGATAGTGGATATCCTTTGACTTGTTCCTGATTTTGGAGTGAAACTTTTCAGTTTTTGACCATGAAGAATAATGTTAGCTTTGGTTTTTCATAAATGTCTTTTATCCTGTTGAGATAAAGATCATCTATTTTAAATTTCTGTTGGGTTTTAACATAAATGAGTATTGGACTTCGTCTTTCTACATATATTGAAGTGAACATACAGCTTTTGCTCCTGGTTCTGCAATATAATGTATTACACTTACTGATCTGCCTATGTTGAACTGTTCCTGCAACCCTTGGACAAATCCTACTTGGTCATGATGTATAATTGTCTTGATGATTTGTTGTATTCTGTTTGCCCATATCTTACTGAGCACTTTTGCATGTCTATTCATTAAGGAAACTAGGATAATGATGCTTACAGAAATGAACTGGAGTACTGATTTCTTTAAACTTCCTTAAAGATTTTGAGAAGGATTGGTGTTCAGTCTTATCTGAATTTCTTGGAGAATTCACCAGTGAAAAAATCAGAATCTAAGCTTGTCTTTGTTGGCAGTTTTAAAAACACATGCTCAATTTCATTGACTCATATTGGATATTTAGGATATTTATACCTTCTTGATTCAACTGTGGCAGCCAATGTGTATCTAGGAATCTGTCCATTTCTTCTGTTTTTCATTATATTGGAGAAGAGATTTCAAGGGCCAAGGAGATAGTTCAGCAGAATAAGTACTTGCCTGGAAAGTGCAAGGTCTTGAGTTTAATCCCCAGTACTGAAAAAAAAAAAAAAAAGAGTAGAGATTCTTGAAGTAGCTATTGATGATATGAATTTTTGCAGGATCTATTATTGCTTTGTCCTTTTCTTTCTTAATTACATGAATTTTAGTCTTATTTGTCCTTTCTTGACCAGGTGGGAAATATTTCTCTTGTTCATTCAGTTGTACAGAGAACTAACTCTTAGATTTATTGATTATTTATATTACTTAGTCTCAATTGTGTTTATTTCTACTCTGATTTTTATATTTTCTTCTCCCTTATGTGTCTTGGGTTTAATTTGCCTGTATTTTAATATTAGGTTCTTAAATTTTGGGATTGCTATAAATTTCTCTCATAGCACTGGTTTTATTGTGATCCATAAGTTCTAGTCTGTTGTACTGGGACTATCTTTTCATTGTAGAAAGTGTCTAATGTTTTCTTTAATTTCATCTGTAACTTACTGGTGATACAGAATGATTTTATTTAACTTCCATATGTTTATGAGGTTTTCATAATTTCTTTTGCCTGCATTTTCAGTTTCATTGGACCATGTTCTGATAAGATACATAGGAAACCTTCATTTCCTTTGCATTTACTTAAGCATGTTGTAAGATTTAGTATGTGATCTATTCTGAAGAAAGTCCAGCATGCAGCTGAGAAGAATGTGCACATTTTCTATAAATTAATTAATCAATTAATTAGAGATAGGGTTTCACTCTGCAATTTTGGCTGGCCTTGTGCTCACTTTTTTAGCCCCCAGGCTGGTCTTGAACAAACAATGATTCTCCTGCAAATAAAAATAGTAAACAGACAAAGAAACAACAACAGCAACACTGAAAACAATGTAGAATTTTACTAAGCAAAACAGTGTACTCATAGGGAGTGAACCGTTCTGTGGATATCTACTAAGTCCATTTGTACAAATACTTGATTCAGTTCTGATATTTCTTTGATGAGTTTTTGTGTAGTTGATCTATGTGACAGCAGATCACAATACATTAAGGTCCCCCATTACAATTGTATTAGTGTTTATTTGATTTTTGATGCTTACTAATATTTTTATATATTTAGGTGCATTGATATTTGATGCATATATGTTTGTGGTTGTTATTTATTCCTCTAGGACTATTCCATTACCAAGTATGTGGTGATCTTTTTTACTTCTCTTCATCAGTCTTGGCTTGAAATTGATTTTGTCAACCAATAGCATAGCTAGCCCTCCTTTTTTCTGGGTTCATCTTATATGGAGTATTTTCCCATACTTTGACTTTCAGACTAGAGATTTCTTTTTCATTTAAATGTACTTCTTATATGCAGCATATTATTGGATCTTGTTTTTTGATCCATTCTGCCAACCTGTTTCTTTTTGTTGGTAATTGAGACATTTACATTGATTATTATAACTGATATTTGTTGACTTATCCTTATCATATTTTATTCCTTCCCTTTCTTTCTCCTCTCAATGACTGCTTACCTGTTTAATTATCTACTAGATTAATTCTATGGGGATTCATGGATTTGTAGTCTTTCTTATTGCTTTCGAAATTATCATCCTTGAGAACACAATGGAGTTTTAGCTTGGTAATCATGAATTTCTTCAGGCTTCCTTGATTATGGAAGTATTTAATTCTCTATCAGTTTCTAAAGCAATTTTTTTCTGCAGAATAAATCAGTTCTGCAATTTGAGTTGAAGGATATTTTTTAGGGTTTGAAATATTTTACTCCAAGATTTCTTTGATTTAAATATTTGAGTTGAGAAGTCTGATATGATTCTAATGTTTTTTTTCTATGTTAAGTAATCTGTTTCTTTTTTCTAACAGCTTTTTATCATTCTGTTCCTCTGTTGAACTTCTGGATTCTTGACATATTCCTTGATGTAATGGCTAATTACAACTCTATATGCCTCACTTATGTGTATGATAAATTCTCTTGCCATGCTTGAGAAGCTTTCTGCCATTAATTCAGGACCAGGTTTTTTGTCTATTTTGTTCTCTCCTGATTTTCATTGATTCTAATAAATCTTATTATATTATTCTTGTCAGCATCTACAATCAATGAGGTTGATTTTTCATGATAGCTTGCTAATTCTAACATGTCTTTTTTGTCATTTTGAGACAGAATTTCATTGTACAATTCAGACTGGTCTTGAATTCCTTTATAGCCTACCCTGGCCTTGAACTCTCAGGGGTCTTCTTATGTCAGCCTCTCAAATTCTGGGATTACAAGCATGTGCTACCATGCCCATCTCACCCTTGTTTTTTACTAATACTAACTACAAACCTGTATTCTAGATCTGATAGTCTATTACTGCATTGGTTCATCCTGCTGAATATACCTTTGAAAAAATTTTAATCTCCTGTATACCTGTTTGAATTTCTTTAATGGTTTCCATTTATTTCCTACATTGGGTATTCAGGGTTTCCATTACTTTCCTATGGTCCTCTATTTTTTTTTTAAAATCTGTACAGATGCTAGATTCACTGACCATGTCTTTCATTATGTTGGTCGTCTCCTTAATTTTTAGCATATAGACTGCCAAAATGAGCCCTGTTATCTGAGAAATTATTTTTGATTTGTATTTCCCTAAATCTTCCTTCTTCTCCCTTGCTACTTCTGCTGTTACCATTTCAGAGAGTTTGTGGGAGCGGCGGCTGATTTGCTCCACCTCACAGCCCCCTGCATTTGCCTTGGGTTGCATCTTGCTTCTGCGTCCTCTCATTTTCCATTTTATTTTTAAAATGTATTTTCTCTGTTAATGTTTCCACATTGCTCATGGTAATTAGCTTTATTAATACAGGCGGATCACTCTGAGTCCAAGCTGCATAGCAAGATCCCGTACCAAATAAATAAAGAAAAAGCTATTTTTTCAATTTCTTAAAAAAGAGATTAGAATAGATAAATAAACAACCTAAATGTTGAAAAAAAAAAAAAAAGGAGAGAGACTAGAGGCAAGGTTAAAGGCCAAAGAAATATTACTTATGCTTTTGCAGAGTGATGAAGAAGAAGACAGTGGGGAAATAAAGAAGGAAGAAACCAGAACAAGAACTGAACAAAATAGGGGCTGGGGAGATAGCTGTGAGGCACAAGTGCCTGCCTGGCAAGTGCAAGGTTGTGAGTTTGAACCCTGGCCCCGCAAAAAAAAAGAACTGAACAAAATAAAAAAGGGAAAACAATGCTTATATTCATCAAATAAGCAAGAATATTCAATCAAAAAGAAAAGAGATCTGTTTGTGACTTCAAGCCTGGGGCATCATCTGAGGTCTACCGTTTTGCGGTAGTGTCCATTAACAGGTGTGTCTGCTGTCATTGATAGGCAAAAGAGGCAAGCAGAACCCAGATCTTTATTTTATAACTCCAGAAAGTCTACAATAAGAATAAGGTGTGTGGGGGGTAGAATTTAAATTTGCAAAAGTGTAGGTTGATTCTGGTCTCTGCATGTAAGCCAACCCATGGCTACGTAGAGTCCTGGCCTCACCTGTCCCCACAACAAAATGGCACCCACTAAATCACCCTATCCTGGGGATGTTTGGACTGAGTCCCTCATCAACCGCTGCAGCCCACAGCATCTACTGCTCTGCTCGACCAGGGTGTTTCTCAGTGGGGGCCTCCAGGGTCCCAAACTGTTCCCACCCCTCTGTCAGCACAAGCTTCCTCTCTCACACCATGACTCTGGAATCGGAGAATTAGCAATCTGCCACATCCTTTTAAGGGTTTTCTCCTGCTGCCTGACAGAATGCTAAGATTCATCCAGACTTGCAAGAACTTATAGTAATACTTCTATAATGTTATACACCTTACCAAGTAATGTTGCACCACTGTATTATTTTGTACCCAGCACATCTTATGAGGCAGAAATTAGGTTTACCACACTAAAGTTACATAAATTTGGAACCAGTAGAATGAAGCTAGTAGCCATAGATCTAGCACATAAAAGGAGGGTTTTTATCTGAAAGGCAATAAATGCAGAAGTGCTTATGGAAATATGGTAGGCCAGCAAGAAGATGTTCATTTGAGTTCAGGGTGGATATCATTATTTTCACTACTAATAGCTGACAACCTTGATTTATTTCTTTATTTATTTTTAGTTTTAGTTTGGAAGAATTAAATTTATTGCAATTAGTAAATATTTATTTTAATTCTGAATCATATTTGAGATGTTTCATTATTTATTTTTATTACATTTAATAAGAAATAACAATATGATAATTTCAAGCTTTCCTGGTACATCTCTTCAGGGAGGCTTCTGGGGTTGCTAGTAGTTACCACACCATGCCACCCCACCTGCACAGTGCCAGCATTTGACATTGACTAGATAAATAATAAGAAAAGTGAGACCACGACTAACTTCCTGTTCCAGCCCAGACCCAAATCGCACCGCTGGGAGCTGAGCCTGCGCGCCCGCCGCAGGTAAGCTCCCTGCGCCCCTCTGCCCCGCCTCTGTGTTCCCGCGACTAACTTCCTGTTCCAGCCAGACCCAAATCGCACCGCTGGGAGCTGAGCCTGAGCGCCCGCCGCGGGTAAGCTCCCTACAACCCTCTGCCCTGCCTCTGCATTCCCGCGACTAACTTCCTGTTCCAGCCAGAACTAAATCGTACCGCTGGGAGCTGACGCCGGCTGGGTCAGGATACTTGGCCTGCCTTCCCTTTCCCCGACCCCCCCTCCCTTTTTTTTTTTTAATCCCTCCAGCCCAAGCTCCAGCACCGAGCCCATCAAATAACCCGTTTGGCAACCGATCTGGTCCACGAGCCTACCAGGACTACTCAATCCCAAAGCTCCACCTCTACCTACAGACCACATCCGCCAGGATTCACAAAAGCTAGCAGCCAGAGCCCCAACACAAGAGTCAGGAACCTCTGTAGAAGAACCACCTTGGAGTCTCCAGACCAAACGCCCATAGACACAGCATAACACCACCAAAGTGCAGAGGTCG